>JASVEL010000765.1:52500-334977 GCA_032618575.1 Nicotiana noctiflora | reverse complement strand
TAGAATGCTTTTAAACTCAATACCTTTGCTTACTAAGCAAATGATCTAACCAAGTAGCTACCAGAGTTTAGTGCTCTCCTCTTCGATTCAAAATAATTGATAATTTTCAGCATAATTGGTTGATTCGCTATTAAATTCAAATATAGCTACAAATAGTAATTTTCTAAATTACACCTATGTTTGCTTTGTCCAACGTGGGAAGGCCCTTATCGGGTTTCAGCTCTCACCGGAAAAGGATCATATGAACTAGAAAATCAAGTCTAGATAAAATTGTCGAGAAATTGAAATGTGGCACACCTTAAAAGGTACTATTACTCATGAGTACCGCCTATACTGAAAGGACGTGTTGCACTCTTTTTAACTTCGCCCAGTTTCTATCTTAATTGGATTTTTCTAGTAAGGTTTTAACGAGTCAATAATGGAAAGCATACTACGAAGGAAGTACCATCTGCAAAAATAAGACTATTAAATGACAACGCATGGAAACAATGAACCACTATGGGACGATTAGATAATTTTTTGCTTGATGGCAAAGTTCCTACGGGAAATAAAGCTTGCTATCAGACCAAATGTTACCCAGCCATTCACGAGTGCAAGCCACTTGAGGGTGGTTAGATAATCTTTGGCTCTATAGAAAAGTTCCTAATGGTAAATGAAGCTTGCTATCAGACCAAAGATTATTCAATCCTTCACTAGTGGGATCTTCAAAGGAACAAGCCTTTTAGTGTTCAAATTCACATTCGAATTCTGGGGGGGGGGGGGTCTGAGAATACAGCAACATGACTGCCACACAAACCGAGACTATGAAATCTGGGAACAATGATGTATCATCGGGACAGGGGACTGCGCGACCTCCCTCATAGGAACAAGTTGTACAAGTTAGCCAGAAGTGATGGCAATTTTCTTTTCAGCACAAAGAATGCTTGTATACTTTTGAAAATGGAAGGAATGAAGTAAAGTCCTTTTATTTTTATCTTATTTCTTGTCCAAACGATGAATTAATTTATCATTTGAAAGCTAATCAAGTACTTCAAATGCTAGTGTCGGAATGAAAGAGGCATCCTATTCAAGAGCATCGTAAACATAAGAGAGTCATCTCTTATGAAACTCTCACAGTAAAGGTTGGTTCCGGAAATATTTATGCCTGAAACCCAAATACTATCGGGGAAAAACACATCTGAAACCTTGCATAACTCGACACAAAAGGAAAATTTGTGTAATGATTAAACAATAAAGCACTTTTATATAACAAACGTGCCAAGCCACAAGTACAAAAGTATGAAACGAAAAACAAAATGGAAAGAAAGCAAAAAACTAAAATACTGCGTCCCTGGAACTTTGGGGAAGAGAAGCCTATACGCCCCCAAGAGAAGTAGGAAAATCCTCCATTGGCGCAGGATCTTGAACTTTAAATCACCCATTTTAACTGCTTCCTTAGTTCCCCAGGACTTGGAACTAGAACCAAAAGATTCAGTTGCATCAGGTTGAGCCGGGAGGCCCCTTCGGGCAGTTGACTACAGCTCATAGCCCTTGGCGATCTCGACATAAAATTCAATGATGCCCTATTTGACCTCTTCTTACATTTCTCCTCATGCTATGCATATAATGTACTTTTACACAATGAGGGAACTCGCTTGGTGCTGAAGCTCTGACTTAAGCTGATCAACCTCGGATCTTGTGGCCTAAAGGTTGACATCATGATCACGGATAGTTGAGTTATAAAAATGTATTGTGCTCTATGACCTTCTTATACTTCTCTTCTATCTGGGCACGCTTCTCCTCAGTAGCATCAGCTTCTTCAGCTTTGGAATTCAAGGTTGGCTCCAAATTATTCAACATCTCAGTAGAGGTAGCCTCGCGCTCGACGGAAGAAAGAACAACATTTTGACCATTTTGCCTTAGCATCTTGAACTTGTACCTTTAGCTGAGAGTCATCACCTCCTGCTCACTCTGCTGCAACCGAGCCTCCAACTCAACGACTTCGGCAGCTTGTGCTTCTAGTGTTGGGAGGCGAGAAACAATTTCATCACCCTCCCACGTGAGTTTTTCTTTATCGAGGATCAACTTCTAAAGGCCATCAAAAGCACGGAATTTAGCCTACAAAGTAAAAACTCAAATCAGGAATATTGTCATAACAAGACAAGAAAAGTAGTAAAAAGAGCAAATATCATACCTCTTCTTCCTTATGCATAGTGTTGTTTACTATATTTTCTTCCTATCTTTCTATGAAGCCAACTGCTTTAAGTAATTAGCAAGTTCCACCGGTCGAGACAACAGATAACTCTCACTAATGACATGACCTAAATCTCAACATGTCGTGATGGCACCTTGTAAAGACTCAGCTGGTCATTTTGAAAATTAACGCCCTGATCCCCTATTAACTGCTTTTCTCGTGTCTATTTCTATTATTGTGATTTTTCGGGATGGTTCACTTTGATTGTCGGAGTTTTTTTGGGACACTTAGTCCCTAAATAAGAGTTTAAGTCTTAGAATTTGGACCGTAGTCAGAGCAGTATGAAGATGGCTTCAGGATGGAATTCTATTAGCTCTGTTGGGTGATTCGTGCTTAGGGTTGTGTCCGTATTGTATTTTGGAGGTCCGTAGCTCATTTAGGCTTGAAATGGTGAAAGTTAAATTTTTGGAGTTTCGGGCAGATAGTGGAATTTTTTATATCATGGTCGAAATCTGATTTCAGAAGTTGGAGTAGGTCCATAATGTTGAATGTGACTTGTGCGCAAAATTTGGGGTCAATCATACATGGTTTGGTTGGTTTTGGCATCAGTTGTATAATTTTAGAATTTCAAGATCATTAAGTTTGGATTGGAGGGCGATTCATAGTATAAGCTTTGTTTAATATGATTTGAGGGCTCGACTAAATTCGTATGATGTGTTAGGATTCGTTGGTTTATTTGGTTGAGGTTCTAGGGGCACCAAGTGAATTCACATGCTGGACGGATGAAACTTTGGACTTAGGCAATTTCTGAAGTTGTTTAACCTGATATAATCGCACTTGCGGATGTTGGACCACAGGTGTGGTACCACAGAAGTGAAAATGGACTTGGCATCTGGAACCACAAATGCATCTGGGAGATCACAGATATGGCCCAGTGATCGAAAATGCGACCCCAGCCCGGATAAGTGACTTGTGCACATGCAATGATGTTCCCGTAGTGTGGGACCGCAGATGCGGTATCCCTCTCGCAGAAGCGAGATCTATAGCAAAAAAGGGCCAAGTCGATGGTTTTATCCTATTTTCAATTTTGGGACTTTTGGAGCTCTGTAGGAGGCAATATCTTGAGAGATTTTGAAGGAAAACTATTGTGTAACGAATTCTAACTCTAATTTGGTCCTAATACATAACTCTATCGTTGTTTTCCTCATCCATAGGAATTTAAGGGTGGAAGTTTGGAAATGGGGGGAAAAGTTCCCTCCTAGTTTGAATAGGAATTTGACGTCTGATTAGGATGATCTTTGTACAAGTGAACTCGTGAGTGAATGGGTGTTCATAATTTGTAATTTTTACCCGATTCCGTGATGTGGGTCCGGGGAGGATGGCATTTTTCTATTTTTATGCCTTAGCTTTGAATTCATTAGTTAAATGAGTTTCTTGTAGCTATATTTATATTATGTAATTGACTTGATTAGATTTGGGCCACTCGGAGTTGGATACTCGTGGAAAGAGTGTGATTTCGGCTTGATTTTTGAGCTTGGTTCGAGAAACGTGGCTTGCCTAACCTTGTGTGGGGAAACTCCCCTTAGGATTTTGGTATTGTTGTTATATGAATATCGTGTACATGAAATGACGAGTGTGTATACGTGCTAATTGTTGAAAACCCCCATTTTCATTAAGTAATTAACTATGTTTTCCTTTAATTGAGCAATATTATTATACGTAGCCTCATATTTAGCTTAGGAAAGCATGTTTCTGTGCCTTAACTATTTTATCCACTTTAACTGCCTACCTGGATTCTATGTAGCATATTTAGAGTAAGAACTTCCTGTCTTCCTTGCTACGCACTTGATTAGAAATGTAGATATTTCATAGCTGGAACTGTTATGTATATTGAATGAGTAGTGTATTTATTTTGGGACTATAGAACGGTATTCCGGGAGATCCCTTGTGTGTTTATGTTTGGGACTACGGGACGGTATTCCAGGAGACCCCCATGCGCTAGATATTTACTTTGGGACTAAGGAACGATATTTTGGGAGAACCCCTGCACATTTATGATTTAGACTACGGGATGGTATCCCGGGAGATCCTCTGTACATTTACGTATGGGACTACGGGACGGTATCCCGGGAGATCCCCTGTTGCTATCGCTATGTATTGGGTTATTCCATCCTGTGATTTCACCTTTCATTGATTGTTAGCATTTAACTCTACTGTGATATTTTACGATGTTTTATCTTATTATATATATAAACCAGTAAGGCCCTGACCTGACCTCGTCGCTACTCAACCGGGGTTAGGCTTGGCACTTACTGGGTGCCGTTGTGGTGTACTCATACCCTTTTCTGCACATATTTTCATGTGCAGATCCAGGTTCTTCTTCTCAGCAATTCTTCCAGTGAGGCGAGGTGATCCAGAGACTTCGATGTATATTTGTCGTGTCCGCATACCTAGAAGTCCCTCTCTATTCTCCCTTCAGTTATAGATTTCATGTATTTTGTTTTGTTGATAGAATTATGGAGTTAGAAACATTATGTATTTCTTTAGCTTGTGATTCATGAGATTCCAGGTTTTGGGAGTGCAATGTTAAGTTCGAGAGTATTATTATATGTCAAGCGACATTCTAAATTCCTTTATTATATTTACCTATTAATTTTTAGTTTTGTATCTTTATTTCATTTTCCGTAAATTGTTAGGCTTAACTAGTCGTAGAGACTAGGTGCCATCACGATAGTTCACAGAGGGAGAATTTGGGTCGTGACACACCTATCACGGTACTAGGGAAGCCGACAATCACAAAATACCAATACACTTTGATTTAAACTTAAAAAGGTCAAATATATCCTTATACTATTGAAAAAGGTCTAATATTTCCCTCTGTTATACTATCAGTCCAAAAATATTCCTAATATCATACTATCGATCCAAATATATCCCTGACATCACAAAAGTGATATAAGCCTAACCTTCCTCCGTTGACTGCCTCCCTATTGCGACATTTCATTGCCACCTCACCATTATACTCTCATTTTCATCCCTTCCCCACAACCTTTCTTTTCCGTTCATTCGAAGAAAATCACAGATTATAGATATACAAACAAACTATATCAAACGAAATGCTAACAACTAAAGATAATATAAAATAATGTGAACCGAGAAAATTCTAATTTTGCTATTCAAAATTAATGCTTATACAGACAAAAATACATTTTGTTTTATATAACAAACTAAGCAAAGATACAGGCAAACTAGTTTAAAGCTTTAAAATTGACCATGGTAAGAAAGAAAAACAACATAGACACGAGAGTTAATTTTTTTTTTGTTTCTTTCTCTTCAACCATATTTCTGGAAGGCTACTATTTTTTCTCTCTTTATGTTTTATATTAAAATAAAAGTTTTACTAGATTTTCCCTAAATATTTCTTACAGATTCAGCGACAACACAAGGAAAAGCAAAACAAAACACAAAATTGTAAGGTCAAGTGAAAGGTACATATAATTCCAATATCGGCCGGAGAAGCAATAGGTATGTTGAAAAGCAAGAGGAAGTAGAGGCAGTGAAGTCTTCAAAATAATGATAGAACTTTAAAGTAATTGTACTTGGTAGCTGCAAACAGGGTAAAATGGTGAGGTAGTAATTAAATGTATTCATAGGGAAGACATTTAACGGAGGAAGGGTTGGTTTGTACCACTTTCATGATGTTAGTGATATATTTGGACCGATAGTATGATGTTGGGGATATATTTAGACTGATAGTATAACAGAAAGTAATATTAAACCTTTTTCAATAGTATAAGGCCATATTTGATCCTTTTCCATAATTTAAAAGCATAATATATTGAATTTATATATATATATATATATATATATATATATATATATATATATATATATATATATATATATATATATATATATATATATATATATATATATATATATATATATATATATATATATATATATATATATATATATATATATATATATATATATATATATAGCGTGCAGCCCGATCCAAAACCTCACCACAACATGGCTCTCAGGCCCCAAGTCAGTCATCAATCTCTCTAGTCTGTCAGGCTCACAAATCTCATGTCAATCAGCCCAATAAATGATACATGATTTAATAATAAATAGTAATAGAGACTGGGATATTGTATGCAAATAATGGATGTGACTGAGTACATAATTGCAATTTAAGCAAATAAATTAACAACAGAAATCACCTCAGTGGGTCCCAACAGAATA
Organism: Nicotiana noctiflora; assembly: GCA_032618575.1. Taxonomy (NCBI): domain Eukaryota; kingdom Viridiplantae; phylum Streptophyta; class Magnoliopsida; order Solanales; family Solanaceae; genus Nicotiana; species Nicotiana noctiflora. Next base: position 328,553 of record JASVEL010000765.1, on the reverse strand, counting down.
ATCATATAGCCTAAATATGATTTCTAACATGAATTGCAGCTCAATTACTCTAACATGTAGGGATTACATGGATAGCAACAAGGTTTGATAACTACACAGTACCACATAATAGACCGAGTCACAATTACCACGGTTCACGCCCATAGGACCATCACCTAGCATGTGCATCACCTCAACACCAATCACATAACACGTATTTCAGGGATTCATACCGTCAGAACCAAATTTAGAAGTGTAAATTACCTCAAACCGTGCAAATCTCTACTCCAACAAGCCATTGCCTTGCTAATCGGCTTTCGAACGACTCGAATCTAGACACAAACAACTTAATATATTCAATACAAGTTATAGGAATCAATCTCATATGATAAAGCTAAGTTCTTTACCCATTCAATAATGCGTCCGACTATACCAAAATTACACGATTCCGGCTTCAAATCACCACTGAAATCCCCAAATCTTACTCTCTAATACATAGGTCAAAAACCCCCAAATTTCACCACAAAAGACCAAATATATGAGGAAAATTCAACGGGTATTTATTATTAATAGATACAAGTGACCAAAATTTGCTTACCTCTTAAAATCTAGTGAAAACCCCTTTAAAAATCACCTCAATCCGAGTTCACGAAGTCCAAAAATGAAGAAAACACTATAACCCTCATCTTTATATAATCTGTGAGGCTTTTCGCACCTGGGAGCCCAATATCCACTTCTGTGAAACCGTATCTGCAGTTAAAGTTCCACACCTCCAAGATTTACTTTAATTCTCAACCTACCACTTGCGGTCCTTGTAACGACCTGACCCGTCTTTGCCGGAGTTACCGCCCCATTTTCTCCATTTTATACTATAATATGTTAATTTATATGTGTTTGGAGAGTTAGAAGTAAATCGGGTAGAATCCGGTTAGAAATGAGGCAATAACCTCTTTTTGGGAATGTTAGTTTGGAACATCCGGATGTTGACCGATGAGTTAGACAGCTCGGAATGGAATTCTGATGATTCGAATAGTTTCGGGGGATGATTTATGACTTAGGCGAGCAATCAGAATCGAATTCGGAGGTCAGGTGTAGATTTAGGCTTGAATTGGCTAAGGTTTAATTTTGGCAAAATTCGGACGGTAGGCGAGATTTGATCCAGGGCTCGGAATAAAATTACGAGAGTTTCAGTAGCTCCGTTAGATAATTTTGGATATGCGTGCAAAATTTCAGATCATTCGGAGGTGTTTACGTCGGGTTTTAGAGCAAATGCTAGTTTCGGAAGTTTTAGTGAAACTTAGGCTTGAATCCATGAGAATTTGGTAATTTTGATGTTTATGATGGTGTTTTTATGTTACGTGCATGTTTGAAAGATGTAATGTGACATATCTGCGCATTTGGTTGAGTTCCCGAGGGTCTCTAGGTGATTTCGAGTGGTTAAACGGACCATTTTTGGCCTTAGAACACATCAGATTTGTTGTTAGAATGTTGCAGGTTCGATGGTCATCGCGTTTCACGTGGGAAGTGTCGCGAATGCGTAGAGGAAATTGGAGCCCTGGAAATTTTGCCTCCGCTTCGCGAAGCTGGAGGTAGCGTTCGCGAAGAATTGGCATCCTGGTCATCACGATCGTGTGCCTAAGCGACGCGTTCACGTAGAGTAGGGTCGCAGGGCATCGCGTTCGTGCACGTATTATCGCGTTTGTGTAGGGCAATCGGAGGAGTTCAAAAATTGTTCATCACGTTCGCGGGAGGGGGGTCACAAACGCGAAGAAGGAATACAGGCTTGACAGAGGGGTTTTTAATAACAGAACACCCGCGAGCAAACCTATTTCTTCACCATTTGTGAGCGATTTGGAGAGTTTTTGGACGGGAAGTAAGAGGATTTTGTCGGGAAAACATTGGAGGTAAGTTTCTTGACCAAAAAAATATGATTTTATGCTAGAATCAACACCAAAACTCATGAAATTTGGTAGAATTTGTGAAGAACTAGGGCCTAAATTATGAGAACGAATTTTTGAGTTTTGAAAGGCCATTTGAACTCCGATTTTGATAAATTTTATATGCACAGACTCATGGCGAGACGAGGAATCCGTTGGTATGGTTTTCAGAATTTTTTGAGAAGTAGGACCGGGGCTCGGGTTTTACCAACTTTGTGAATTGTTGCGTTTTTCGAGTAATTTTGATTGGGTTATATTTTTTTGACCCATATTTATGTATTTGCTGTGGTTTTGATTAGATTTGATGCACGAGGCGGTAAATTCGAAGGGAAAAGGCATCGCGGATGAGTCCACGGCCGGTTAGAGGTGAGTAGTTAGTGTATATGATAGCCTGAGGGTTTGAAACCCCGGCTTATCACATTGTGATGCTATTTAGGGCGTGACTCGCACCCCATGGCAGGTGCGGGATTGGTTATGATTGGGGATTGTGACTTGGTCTATCTCGAACAATAATGATATTATATGGGCGGTTGAAACGCACACTATGTTAAGTATATATGTGGGCTATAAGCCATATTTGGGGCCTTGTGCCGACCTGTAGTATCCTTAGGGGATAGACATCTATGTGATAACATGATTTGTAAAATCATTGTTCTCAGTCCTGGCTTGAAATCACTGTTGTGAAAAGCTAAGTTACCTATTCTTGGAAAATTAAATAAAAATAAAAGTATTTTTCATTGTTAATGAACTGGAACTTGGATATAAAAAATTGAACTGTTGTGGACTGAGTATGGATCGGGCTGCATGTCGCAACAGATGATATGAATATTGCGCTTGGGCTGAAGGAGCCCCTCCGGAGTCTGTACACACCCCCAGTGAGCGTCGTCGATGTTAAACTGATCGGGCGGTCATGTGCATTGCATTGCATTCATGCATTGTTATTTACTTGTGCTATCTATGCTTTGCTGTTTTTGTTAGTTCGTGGTAGGTATCAGACTGTAGTTTTAGCTTTGATCTGTGGTATTATGTGGATTTCCTACTTTCAGCTATTTTATATATTTTTTACTCACTGAGTAATTAGTACTCACCCCTACTACCTGCACCTTTGTGTGCAGATCGAGGTACACATGAGGGTTAGACGAGCATCCCAGCTTATTTTCAGAATATACTCGAGTTGCTGAGGTATCTGCTGGCATTCGCAGAACCTAGCTTCTTTCTTTATTTCAGTTTATTATCTATATACTTCCAGACTTGAGTATTTTGTTCAATATTCCTATTACTATTCGGTTTTTGCTTAGAGGCTCTAGACTCGTGACCCCAGATCTTTTGGGATTGTTATTTTAGATGTTCGTACTTCTGAGTATTTGATTCTACTATTATTAATGGAGTATTATTATTAACTCTCATATCCTTCTTGAAATTTGTCCTTTTGGGATTGGTCTTTAAATGTGGAAACGGTTGTTGGTCTGGCTTCCCTAGCTTTAGGGTTGGGCGCCATCCCTACCGGGTTTGGGTCGTGACAAGTTGGTATGAGAGCCTAGGTTACTAGGCCTCGCGAGTCATGAGCCGGTTTGGTAGGCTCTTGTGGATCGGTAAATAGACGTCCTTATCTATCCTCGGGAGGCTACAAAACTTTAGGAAACACTTCACTTTCTTGTATTCATATAGTGCGGTTTGTATTATCGCAAAAGCTAAATTTTTCCGTATTTTATTCTCTCGCAGATGGCAAAAACCCGGGCTAACGGATGTGGTGGAAGACCACCAGTGGCACCCAGAGGTAGTGGTCTTGGCAGAGGCAGGGTAGTAGCGACAACACGTGCTGACCCACAAGCTAACCAGACTCAGGGTCAGATCCCAGTGCCAGTAGATCAGGTTTAGGATCAGGCACCAGCTGCAGGCATTCAGGCAGCTCAGGTTCAGGCACTGGCAGTGCCTATTGAGACACCGGGTCTTCAGGAGACCTTAGCACAAATCCTATCAGTATGTACTAGCTTAGCCCAGGTGGTTGCGACCTCTACGCAGCAGCTTCTTCAGAGGCAGGGAGAGGGAATCAAACCCCCGTTGCTCGCACACTAGAGCTGGTAGTTCAGGGCTTACAGGCACCTGAGGCAGCTCCAGCTCAGCCAGTTCAGCCGGCTGCACCAGTCGCACCAGCCCCAGCTCATGTGGTCCCAGCTATGCCTGATGACGAGCAATGTCAGTTGGAGAGGTTCGGGAGACTACAGCCTCCGGTGTTCAACAGTGTTGAGGGCGAGGATGCCCAGGGTTTTCTGGATAAGTGCCAGCGTTTGCTTCGTACTGCGGGTATTCTGGTCTTGTTGCTTTCACTGCCTTCCAATTCACAAGGCTAGCATTTCATTGGTGGGAGGATTTAGAGAGGCGTAGGCCTATTGGGGCAGCGCCCCTCACTTGGTAGTAGTTCACCACGGTATTTCAGGAGAAGTATGTGCCCCGGTCTCAGAGGACGAAGCTGCATCGACAGTTCGAGTGGTTGAAGCAGGGAGATATAATAGTGACTCAGTACGAGTTGAGGTTTACACAGGTAGCTCAACATGCCATGTGGATGATTCCTACAGATCGTGAGAGGATTAGGAGATTTGTGGTTGGACTCAATTATCTTATTTATATATTGATGACTAGAGAGAGGGCTACAACAGTTACTTTTGAGGAGGTGGTTGATGCGGCTCGTCAGATTGAGACAGACCGCCATCGAGAGCGTGAGGAGAGGGAGGCTAAGAGGCCTCGTAGTACATGTAGTTATAGTGGTGCTCCGTCTAGGGTCCAATCTCAGCACAGTAGGGGTCGTTCCTTCAGAGCTCCTCAGTTAGGCCGTGCTGATTCTAGTGGGGCTTCGTCAAACCGTGGTCGTCATGGTCATCAGGGTCATCATCGCCAACAGGGTTGTCAGCAAAGCCAGCCCGCACTGAGCGCCCTTCCAGCTCGGAGCTCTGCTCCTGCTCCTTCATTTTAGGGTTTATCTGCAGCGAGGGATTCTCAGCAGTCCCTTTCTCCAGCTTCATGCCGTTGTTTTGAGTGTGGTGAGTTGGGCCATATCAGGAGGGAGTGTCCCCAGTTTCTTCGTAAGCGGTCTCAGCAGAGGGATCCGGCTTCGTCTTCTTCTCCTGCTTCTTCAGTACCAGCTCAGTCAGCTAGGAGTGATGGTTAGGTAGCCAGAGGTCGCCCTAAGGGTGAGGATCGTACTGGCAGAGGTCAGGCTCATTTTTATGCTATCCCGTATAGTAGGGATGGTAGTGCATCAGATACAGTCATCACAGGTATTATCTCAGTTTGCCACAGGGATGCTTTTGTCTTATTTGATCCCGGATCTACCTATTCTTATTTATCTTCATATTTTGCGCATCATTTGGGTATGACCCGATGTATTCTTTCCTTGCCCGTGCATATGTCTACCCCAGCGGGTGATACAGTTATTGTGGATCATGTATACCGATCCTGCCTTGTTACTATTGGGGGTCTGGAGACCCGAGTTGACTTATTATTATTGGGCATGGTGGATTTCGACATGATTCTAGGCATGGATTGGTTATATCTTTACCATGTGATTCTGTACTGTCATGCCAAGACAGTCACATTAGCTATTCCAGGCATAACGAAGATCGAGTGGCGAGGCGTGACTGATTATGTATCCGACAGGGTGATTTCCTTTCTAAAAGCCCAACGAATAATTATGAAGGGTTGTTTATTTTATTTGGCTTTCATTAGATATGTTGAGGCTGATACTCCCAGTCTTGATTAGGTCCCCGTTGTGAGGGATTTCCCGGATGTATTTCCAGCAGACCTGTCGGGTATGCCGCCGGACAGGGACATCGATTTCGGTATTGACTTGGTGCCTGGCACTGAGCCCACTTCTATTCCTCCCTACCGTATGACACCAGCTGAGTTAAAAGAGTTGAAAGAATAATGTCAGGAACTCTTAGATAAGGGGTTCATTCGCCTGAGTGTGTCACCTTGGGGTGCACCGGTATTATTCGTAAAGAACAAAGATGGCACAATGAGAATGTGCATTGACTACAGGCGGTTAAATAAGGTGACAGTAAAGAATAAGTACCTGTTACCTCGTATTGAGGACTTGTTTGATCAGCTTCAGGGAGCAAGTGTATTCTCTAAGATTGACCTTCGATCGGTTTATAACCAGTTGAAGATTAGGGATTCAGACATTATGAAGACAGCTTTCAGAACGAGATATGGGCACTATGAATTTTTGGTGATGCCTATTGGGCTGACTAATACCCCAGCCGCATTCATGAAAATGATGAACAATGTGTTTCGGCCGTATCTTGATTCTTTTGTGATCGTATTTATTGATGATATCTTGGTGTACTCGCGTAGCCAGGAGGAGCACGCACATCACTTGCGGGTGGTATTGATGAGATTGAGAGAGGAACTGTATGCCAAATTTTCTAAGTGTGAGTTCTGGCTTGACACTGTGACTTTTCTGGGACATGTAATGTCCAGCGATGGTATTCGGGTTGACCCACAGAAAGTTGAGACGGTTCATAATTGGCCCATACCATCCTCAGCTACGCAGATCCGGAGTTTCCTCGGTTTGGCAAGCTATTACCGCATGTTTGTTCGGGGCTTTTCGTCTATTGCTTCACCTTTTACTAAGTTGACATAGAAGAATGCTCTATTTGTCTGGTCAGATGAATGTGAGGAGAGCTTCCAGAAGCTCAAGTCGGCCTTGACCACAGCTCTGGTGCTTGTATTGCCATCAGCTTCTGGGTCTTATACGGTGTATTGCGATGCTTCGAGAGTTGGGATCGGTTGTGTATTGATGCAGGAGGGTAGAGTTATTGCATATGCTTCTTGTCAGTTAAAGCCCCATGAGAAGAACTACCATGTTCACGACTTAGAGTTAGCTGCTATTGTTCATGCCTTGAAGATTTGGAGGCACTACTTGTATGGTGTATCTTGTGATGTATATACAGACCACCACAGCCTTCAGCACCTGTTTAAGCAGAAAGGTCTCAATTTGAAGCAGCGGAGATGGCTCGAATTACTCAAAGACTATGATATTACCATCTTGTATCATCCCGGGAAGGCCAATGTAATGGCCGATGCTTTAAGCCGGAAAGCTATTAGTATGGGCAGCTTGGCATACATTCCAGTTGGGGAGAGGCCCCTTGCAGTTGATGTTCAGGCTCTAGCTAATCAGATGGTGAGGCTGGATATTTCTGAACCCAGTCGGGTGATGGCTTGCATGGTATCTCGGTCTTCTTTATATGACTGTATTCGAGAGCGCTAGTATGATGATACACACTTGCTTGTCCTTAAGGACAAAGTTCAGCATGATGATGCCAGAGATGTCACTATTGATAGTGATGGTGTATTGCGGATGCAGGCCCGGATATGCGTGCCCAATATTAATGGTCTTCGTGAGTTGCTATTGGAGGAGGACCACAGCTCGCGGTATTCTATTCACCCAGGTGCCGCAAATATGTATCAGGATTTGAGGCAGCATTATTGGTTGAGAAATATGAAGAAAGATATTGTGAGTTATGTAGCACGGTACCTAAACTGTCAGCAGGTCAAGTATGAGCATCAGAGGCCCGGTGGCGTGTTCCAGTGTATTGATATTCTCGAGTGGAAGTGGTAAAGGATCACTATGGACTTTGTTAGTGGACTCCCTCGGACAGTGATGAAGTTTGATTCAGTTTGGGTGATTGTGTATAGGCTGACCAAGTCAGCTCATTTTATTCCTGTGTGTACTACATACTCCTCGGAGCGGTTTGCAGAGATATTCATCCATGAGATTGTGAGATTGCATGGAGTTCCAGTCTCTATCATATCAGACAGAGGTACTCAGTTTACTTCACAGTTCTGGAGGACATTTCAGCGAGAATTGGGTTCACAGATAGAGTTGAGCACAGCATTTCACCCACATACGGATGGGTAGTCCGAGCGTAAAATTCAGATACTGGAGGACATGTTGCGTGCTTGCGTCATTGATTTTGGAGGTTCTTGGGCTGACCACTTGCCTCTTGCAGAGTTTTCTTATAACAATAGCTATCAGTCCATCATTCAGATGGCGCCGTATGAAGCCTTATATGGGAGGCGATGTGGGTCTCCAGTCGGTTGGTTTGAGCCCGACGATGCTAGGTTATTGGGGACGAAGTTAGTTCAAGATGCCTTAGACAAGGTGAAAGTGATTCAAGAGAGACTTCGCACAACTCAGTCATGTCAGAAGAGTTATACGGACCGGAAGGTTCGAGATGTGTCTTATTTAGTGGGCGAGAAGGTGTTGCTGAAAGTTTTGCTTATGAAGGGCGTTATGAGGTTTGGAAAGAAAGGAAAGTTGAGCACAAGGTTCATTGGACCTTTTGAGGTACTTAGGAAAGTTGGGAAGGTGGCCTATATGCTTGCTTTGCCACCCAGCTTGTTGGGAGTTCACCCGGTGTTCTATGTATCTATTCTCCGGAAGTACGTTGGAGATCCGTCTCATGTTAGACTTTAGCACGGTACAGCTGGATGAGGACCTGACCTATGACGTGGAGCCGGTAGCCATTTTGGGTCGACAGGTTCGTAAGTTGAAATCCAAAGACATAGCTTCGGTGAAAGTGCAGTGGAGAGGTCATCCCGTGGAGGAAGTAACTTGGGAGACCGAGAAGGAGATGCGGAGTAGATATCCACATTTATTTGAGACTCCAGGTATGTTTCTTAACCCTCTCGCGGACGAGCGTTTGTTTAAGTTGGGGAGAATGTTACAACCCGACCCGTTGTTATAGGAGTTACCGCCCTGTTTTCTCCATTTTATACTTTAATACGTTAATTTATATGTGTTTGGAGAGTTAGATGTAAATCGGTAAGAATCCGGTTAGAAATGAGGCGATAAACCTCTTTATGGGAAGATTAGTTTGGAAAAGTCAACTGGATGTTGACCAATGAGTTAGACAGCTCGAAATGGAATTTTGATGATTCGACTAATTTTGGGGGATGATTTATGACTTAGGAGAGCAATCGGATTCAAATTCGGAGGTCCGGTGTAGATTTAAGCTTGAATTGGCTAAGGTTGAATTTTGGTGAATTCCGGACGGTAGGCGAGATTTTGATTCGGGGATCGGAATGAAATTTCGAGAGTTGAAGTAGCCGTTAGGTGATTTTGGATATACGTGCAAATTTTTAAATAATTTGGAGGTGTTTAGGTCGGGTTTTAGAGCAAATGCTAGTTTCAGAAGTTTTAGTGAAACTTAGTCTTGAATCCATGAGAATTTGGTGATTTTGATGTTTACGATGGTGTTTTTATGTTACGATCAAGTTTGAATGATGTAATGTGACATATATGTGCATTTGGTTGAGTTCCCGAGGGTCTCGAGGTGATTCCGAGTGGTTAAACGGACCATATTTGGCCTTAGAACACAGCAGATTTGCTGTTGGAATGTTTTAGGTTTGATGGTCATCGCGTTCACGTGGGAAGTGTCGCAAAATCGAAGAGGAAATTGGAGTCTTGGAAATTTTTCCTTAGCGTTCGCGAAGCTGGAGGTCGCATTCGTGAAGCATTGGCAGCGTGGTCATCGCGATCGCATACCTAAGCGACGTGTTCGTGTAGAGTAGGGTGCTGAGCTTGCAAATTCTTTTATAAAAGCGCACTCAGGAGTACAAAAGGTTGAAAAAAGAATGGAGGACATTTTCAAAATTAAACAATCAGACCCAGTGTTACTCATAGATTTCGTTGATAGGTTTCAACGTGAACGAATGACTTTACCTCGGGTACTAGAAAATTGGGCTGCAATAGCTTTTGCAAGTAATTTGAACGACAAAAGCTCAAAAGCCACAAGAAAGCCTTCGTGAAACTCCTGCAACTACGTGGAATGATGTTTATAACATGTATAGCACAAAACTCAGAATTGAAGAACATACCCTACTCCAACACTCTCATGATGAAAAGAGCAGATCCAAAAGGTCCGAAATCGAAAAGAGATCATGTAAAAATAGATACGATCCATATCTGGTCCCTGCAGGAAAGATTCAAGGCCGAAACAGGAAAATCAACGATATGATAAAAAATCGAGAAGCAGAGAATCTAGTTTCTTCTCAAAATTTAGAAATGATAGAAACATGCAGGAGCCATTTGATGACGATGGAAGTTTGAAGGCAAGATTTGGTGGATACAATTTCAATGTTACCACCTCCGAGCTCGTAGCTGTTTTGCAAAGCATGGGAGATAAGGTACGGTGGCCGAAGGAGATGCGTTCAAATCCAAACAAACGCAATCCAGATCATTGGTGTGAGTATCATAATGATCACAGTCATAAGACCTCAGAATGCCGATTTTTACAGAGTGAAGTAGATCATCTATTGAAACAACGCTATCTCACGGAGTTATTTAGTGAGAAAGGAAAGCATGCCTACATGAAAAATAGACAAGAACCACTAAAACCTCCGTTACCTAAGAGAATCGTGAATGTTATAAGCGGGGGAGAAGGTATTTATGAGGTGACATATCTAGCTTCAAACAATGTTTCCAAACTCAAAATCATGCACGGGAAACGTACGCGGCAAACGTTAGAAGATAAAGTTATCGCTTATGACGATGCAGACATGGAAGGAGTGACCACCCCCATAACGATGCACTGGTACTATCTTTACTCGTACATGATATTAAAATAAAAAGAGTTTTGATTGATCCAGGAAGTTCAACAAATATCATCCTACTAAGGGTGTTGCAAGAGATGCAAATGGAGGATAAGATGATTCCAAAGGCGCATACTTGATCAGGATTCAATAATTCCAGTATAGTAACTAAAGGAGAGGTAAACCTAACAACTTTTGTAGAAGGTGTTGAGAAAGATACCAAATTTCAGGTAGTAGATGTGGAAATGGCATATAATATAATCATGGGAAGACCGTAGATTCATGATATGGGTGCTGTCCCGTCAACCGTTCATCAAGTCATGAAATTCCCATCACCCTGGGGGATCCGCCAAATTCATGGGGAACGACATATATCTAGGAGTATTAATTCTGTATCAGATACAAGTGATGTATAGAACATCGAAGGAAATTCGGATCAACATCCAAGTAATCAAGAAAAGTCAGGTTTGAACTCAAAATCTGATATAATCCAAAAACCTGAAGAGGGAGAAGGTATCAAACCATCAATTAAGGAGTTCGAGCCTATGATACTATTTGAACAGTGGCCTGAATGAAAAATTCACATGGGAGCCGGCTTGAATTCAGACACGAGAGGTAAGTTAATTGAATTATTAAAAACTAATGTAGATTGTTTTGCTTGGCCCCATGTTGAAATAATAGGGATACCATCGGATGTGGAAATTCACAAATAAAGATTCATCTTGCGTGTTCATAAGACGGAAGGAAGGCAGAAAGCTTTCAAAGATTATGTAAAGCAAGAAGAAATCCCAAAAGTTATTCAAAATTGGGTCAACTTGGAAGGACCGAAGGTAGGTGAAAAGCTATCCATTTATTATAATTAGAAGTTGCGGTAAGCATTGTCTAAATTCGGAAAGATTAAGGTAAACAATCTCCTATCTGTTACATAAGTAAGTATTTTGATAAATGATGGAACATGATACACACAACTAGAAAAATTAGCTTTAGTTTTAATCATGGCATCTAGGAAACTGAGACTCTATTTCTAATCCCATTTCCTTGTTGTAATTACTATTTTGTCACTATGAAGCATTTTACATAAATATAGAGCCAGATATCAACTTAAAATTATAATAAAATCTTGAGAGTTAATTGGTTCTATAGCTGGTTTCAGTCAAAATACCACATTTAGAAGAAGGGTGAAAAAATCATAAATGGTCCAAAACCATCAACATGAATCTCATTTGGTGATGATTCATATAATATAAAAAGCGCAGGCCTAGAGATATTTCACATACCTCTTTTTGAACTTTTAGACTCATCATAAAATGTCATTTTTGACTAACAATGAAGTAGAGTATGAGGCTATAATTGCAGGTTTAAAAAATTGGTACGAGAACTAGGCATAAACCAGACTATGGCCAAGAACAACTCTCAAACTTGTGATTAATCAAATATTGGGGACAGTAATAGCTAGGAAAGATTGAAAGCAAGAAATTAAAAGACACCACAATCCCAGGTTCTTCAAAACTGGGGACTTTGTGCTAAAAAAGATATTACTTTTAAGGAAGTGGACATGGTCAGGTATCTTCACGCTAAATTCTTTTTCTTTTAAATTATTAAAGTTTTACTAACAATTTTAGATGTTAGGCAAAAACCCTAATCCGTGCCAAATGATGAGCCATAACCTGCATGGCAAAATAGAATATTCTTAAATTCTAAGCCTAGGGTTATATCAATCTGATGGAAATACATACGGGGTAGGCAATTTTCATCTAAAATTGTACCTCCGAATCCCGTATATTTTCTATTTCAGGAGAAGGACCAACATGTGAGTACTAAACAAGTGTCAAGGCTTCATTCTTCAACGCTCAAACACTTGGGGGACTATACATTATACATAGCTTCGTGTAGAAAAACAGATATGGCTGTCAAGCAATTTTGCAAGGAGAAAATGAGATATGGGCATCAAGCAAAACTTGACCAAGATTCAGCTGCAAATAGCCATGTATCAAGATTCAGCTACAAATAGCTACGTATCAAGTTCCATCTGTAAATAGCCAAGTGTTGCGAGGAAAATAAAGTTATTTAGTATAAAACAACATTCTTCAATGTTGCTTTACATAAAACTTTTTTCAAATGTTGTATACACTTTTCAAACCCTTTCTAAATATATAAAGATAGGGCTATGGTTATGTGCTAAAATATGTTACAATAAAAAAAAACCTTGTATATTTTATATAAAGAAATCTGTTACACGAAAAATAGTTGCGAGGAAGTTATAGACGTACTACAACGCATGTAACATCGAAAACTTTCTCAAGTTTATGAATAAAAACTTGTCAAAGTTATTTCATACAAAAAACATGTGTTTCCTATTTCTTTCATCGTATTATAACATCGTTATGAAGTTGAGACGTCCTCTTCATTAAGTGTCGATATATAAAAGGGCCCTCTTTTTGTAAACCTCATGTTGATATTCTGTGAGATGGATCATAAAGCATTTTCAAAAGGTAAAAATGCTAAATTATTCTATAAGTTCTAAATAAGATAATAGACAAGAATAAAATTTAAAGGAGTACTTATAAAACTTCTTGACTTAAAAATGATTCAATAGAAAGTCTTTAAAAACCCCCCATTAATGTAAACTGGGGACTAATTCCATAAAATCCCTTAAAATTCAAGGGAAAAACTAAAATTTTCAACTTGCTACTGAAGGAGTTGGTTTTTCTAAAGTTGCGGTGTTAACTTCCTTGTCAGAAGCAATTATAGGCACATAATCAACTTCTAGGGAAGTAGCAACAGTTGGGATGTTGGGATCATTAAGAGAAGCAAGAGTCACGGGAGTTTCAACTTCTGCGGGCTGATCCTCAGGGGCTAGGATTGCAATATTGTCAACTTCAGTAGAAACAACTCCATCATTGGAGGGTTCATCAGCCACGGTGGTATCATCTGTGGGAGAAGGAAAATCCAATGGTTGTTGAGTCATTTTAATGGTCTTTAAGACTTTGGCCAATTCTGATTGCAAATCAAAGTTCTCTTGGCTAGCCTCCATTAAAGCATCACGACGGGAGTTTAAGAAAGCCTAGCTCACCTCTGAATCAAAACTCTCCTCAAGAAGAGAATAATACCTTTTCCATGAGGTAATATCATTTTTCAATGTTTGGTTTTCATTTAAAGTGGCATTAAGGGTAGCTTCAAGAGAGGCACGAGAATCTTCTAAGGCACGAGCCTTATCAGAGGAAGCTTGTAGATCAGCCTGAGCTTGAGATAAGTTTTGTACTAGCTCTCCCGCGTATTCTTCTTTCTTACTCAACAAAACTTTAAGTTCTCTTATCTCCTCACTTGACTTTGATAGTTGCTCGGAAAAAGAACATTCCTAAAGCTCTTTTTCCTTCTCCACCTTGCTAAAAAAAGCCTTGACTCCATCTAATCCAGAAGTTAGAACTTGTTTATGTTGCTCCAAATTGCGATTGTTCTTCCCATGAGTTCCGTGCCTATAAGATTAGCCTGCAAAAACGGTATATATAAGTGAAAATTAAAGGGAGAATTTCTTTCTAAAAAAAAGGTGGAAAGGAAAATACATTCAAAGTACAGTGAACTATATCGTTCATTAAAGTCAAACAACTATGACTATCCATTTTTCTTTTCTCTACTTCCCCAATTAAGAGTTTGAGCCAAACGTCTGCCCCACCTGATTTCTTCAAAAGACTGCTATTAGCATGAACCTCAAGTGTCTTGCTCCTCATAGCCATGATTCTGTTGCTGGAACTTTCTTCTACATGACTATCAGAAGAAGAGGGAACTATAAAAGGAGGTATGGTAGAAGAGGTGAAAACAACAAAATTTGAAAAATTGGAACATGTACGAGGGAAGAAGTTGGTAAAGAAGTCGGAATGGACAAGGTAGCAGGTGTAATACTTGAAATGATGGGAGAAACAGAAGGGACAGAAACAAAAGATGAAAGAGGGGTTTCGTCCAAAACCGGGCCAAATTCACCACTCTCAAAACCTTCAATGAAAAGGCGTTGAGTAGATTCAGGAGTGTCATTTGGAATAGTTTCTTCATCAGTTATAACAGTAATGGGCTCGGAGGTACGAGTAGGAGAAGCTTCAATATCATCCTCAGACACCACCACACACCTCCTAGTCCTAGGACGAGCTGTCAAAGATGTATCTTTATCTTTATCGACATCAGAATCTTCTTCAATTGATTTTCTCTTTGCCAGTATGTCCTGTGTCCTCTCCAGAGCTAAGGGAGTACTGGAAGAAGCTCTAAGGGCAATAACTACTTCAGCTGACATCCCTCGATTTGCAAATCCTAATAATAAGAAAGATATAAGATTGAATGAAAAAAAAGCTTACTATACGCAAAAGTAATACTAAATGTATACCATGAGTTTTAACTCTCCAACCATGTTTGATTGAAATTGACTTCCAAGTTCGTGCCTCCATAGGCACGACATTCAAGATAACATCTACCCAAGCACGGAAATCAGGAATGAGTTCCACATCTCCCATGATAGCTATCAAAATGCAGAACAAAATTTTAAAAACAAAAAAAGGGTCGAAATAGCAAAAACAGTCACGGTAAGAAATGAAATACTTACGTGTCATGTTCCATTTTTCAGGAAAAGGAATGTTTGATCCACACACCAAATCAAATGTGGGAACACTTACAAACCGTGTGTACCAACCATTGTCATTAATATCCTCAGGGTTTATCAAAACCCTCTTACCTCTTGCAGACAAGGTAATAACTCCATTACGAAAAAGTTTGGGATGGTAAAGGTGAATCGGATGAGGAAAAGTAAAATCAACATCTGCTCTGACCGACATAAACCTTAAGCACGCTATAGCTCTATATACTAGGGGACCAACTTGAGCTAAACATATTTTGAAAAAAGGACAAAATTCAAGAATGATTGGATCAATGGCAGGGGTAAATCCTAGAGTAAAAGGATAAGTGTAAACGCAACAAAAACCGGCTCTATAACTATGGGAGTAATATCTTTCCAACGACAATCTTTTCGAACGATTACGATCAACGGTTCATGAATTAAAGAAGGGTATTTATCAACTTTTTCTAATTTAAGCATTTGCTCACAAAGAGATTCTTTGTCATGCTCAAAAGATAAATCCGACGGTATGATTTCTTCTACCGTTAGCTCTTGAAATGTTCAGAAGGTTCTTTTCCTTTAGAAAATGATTTGTTGGACAAAGCACCTCCAGAGAAGATGCCAGAAATAGAAGGGATGGTAGAACCAGATGTACCAACACGCGTCGACCCTGCACCACGAGGGGCACCTCCTCTAACTCTTCTATGTCTTGCAGGAGCATTGGGAAAACTGTCGAGTATGGGAACTCTTTTTGGGTTAGGATGTGAAGATGCCATTGTTGGATAAATATTTATAGAAAAAAATAGAAGGAGGAAGTAAGAAGTCACTTGATGAAGAAGATAACCGAGGAAGAAGGAATCGAAAGAGTATATGGAAGCAACTGGCGAACTAAGAAGAATAATGATGAAATGCCTATAATAAAGGTAACCACCACTTTGTGAATAGTGAAGAAAAAGGCCGCAGAACCGCATAGTTAGTGAGGAAGTGACACGTATGTGGTGCATTAAATGGAAGGGACAATTGAAACGTCAACACTGATATATCATTTATTGTGACAAAAATTCCCTTTTTAATGAGAATCCACTTCCCAAATATTTAATTGATAAATAAATGGAAAGTGGGGGGACTATATGTATTTGAAAAAAAACTGAATTTTTATTAAAAGTGACGTAGCATGACACGTGGATTGGTCAAAAGGTCAACAAAATAATATTTAATTGAGAAGAGGAGTTCAAAGAGAACACGAGGAGTAATTTAGATACGTATCACGTATCTAAATGAGGCATTTAAGACCGAGGATTCTTGAATATTCAAAAAAGATACGAAGTTAATGATAGGAGACACGGAAAAAGGGAAAAGTAAGTAGACACGAGTTCCACATCAATTCAAGATATTTAGAACCAACGGAACGAAAGACGTCAAACATATGGATTCGAAGACAAAAAGGAGACTACATTCAATATTAAATACTTGATACGTTGCAGAATTAATATTTAATAGAAATGATTGTGTAACGGTTTATTCAATGTCATTTATTACTCATAAATTATTATATTAAAGCGTAGGTTTCATTCTTCTACCTAAGATCAGCTATAAAAGGAAGAAGTTACATTATTTGTAGGGAGACGATCAACTATTGAGATCATATTGAAATACATTTTTCTTTGTTGTTTATCTTTATTATTGAAAGCCTATTACATTCTTTGGTCTCTCGATTATCAGTAACCTGATTTTTCTCTTATTTTCTAGTTTTAATCGAAATTCCATATTTTGGTTAAACAACCATGACATGAATTCTTATCATCAATAACGTAGAACGATAAGGGCATTAATTTGTAACGGTTATCTGCTATATCCCTTTGCTAAGTCGAAGTTCAAAATGCCTTCAAAATTTGTATTGAACAATGTTCCAGAAGGGAACCTTAGCATAATTAACTTATAAAGTTGTTGCTATGTCACCAGGAGGTCACGAGTTTGAATCGTGAAAAAATCTCTTACAGAAATATAACGTAAGATTGCGTACATAAACACTGATCGTCCGGTCTTTCTCTGGACCCCACACATAGCGAAAACTTAATACACCTGACTGGCTTTTTTAATATTCCATATGCAAGAATATATAAGGAGGCTTTTTGAAACTTTTTCCTTAATCTAATAGGTTTTAAGTTATATGCATCGACTGCTCGTAAAAATATTTATATAATCACTTATAGGATAATTACAAGTGAAATTCCATGGTAAATATTAATTTGTAAGCGAATAAAACGGTAGCTAGCTAACATAGTATTAAAATTACACTTATAATGTAAAAATCTTTACGGTGTTAGGTATAATTTAACACCAATTTAGTAGTAATACATTAATGAGTGAAAAAGTTGAAGAGGCCTAGGAAACGTGGTGTGTTTTGAACTGCATCGAGCTGCACAATTAACAGAGCTATCTGCAACAGATCAGTACTTTGGTTTCTAATTATAGTAATCCTAACACATCAGAAATTTCCAAAATAAGAATTATGGGTGCAAATCATCTTTATATATACTCTTAAATGACTTCTCAGATCTTACAGTCACCAATTGTCTGTAAATTAAGTATGGTGGAGTTACCTTTATACTCTGAGCAGTGTGCCCATCCTCCTCTATCAGAATATCACTTAAAACAATTAACCTACTTTATAATCTTTCCCTATTGTTTACACACAATTTAGGAAAGTTTTTAACAAAGACAAGCCCATATTTTAAGATTAGTTTCTTAGGATTACCCTAAATGAAAAAGGCAATAGATTCCCTGGCAACATGTTTACTTATATTCTTAATTTTTGCAAAAACTAATGCGACAACTTGCTTAGTTGGGACCACATGCAAAAACTTATTTAAGGATTTCATCTGATAATTTTATAGTGGAGAGGAAAAGGTTTGGATCAATTTAAGTATATGGAGAGCAAAGATTACTTTAATTAGCTCTGGTGGCCAAATATATATATATATATATTCGACTATTATTTTTAGAGCGGCTATTAACAACAAATGATGGACCAATTTCAAGAGCTCCAGTCAGGTGTGAAAGAGACCTGACATGATAGCATAAAATACACATCACTAACTCCACCACATTTGAGATATATATTGATTAGTTTCCTATATGGAAAATAAGATTAATTAGAAAAGTGTTTGATAGAGCTAAGATATATTAGTACCAGTTTGTAGTATCCAGTTGAAATTTTACTGTCAACTTAAGGATAATTTTACTATAATTAGAAGAAAGTTATCATTATTCACAAATTTCTGAAAGGAATGTACAAGACTTCTTTTTATGTACTTACATTTGTCAAGTCATAATATAGTACAAATGACCCCCTCCAAAAGGAAAAGAAAGTAGGAAAGTACCAAAGCTAGTGCATACTTAAAAAGTAGTAAGCAAAATGGCAATTTTAAGGTGTTGTAAAGGAAACGTTTATAATTACGTACTCGTACTAAGATTTTATTATTTTCGTGGAAGAATTTAGAATGTATTTAAACCATAAAACGTCATTCTCCTGCAAGTATTTTTGGTGATCTAGATAAGTACATAGTTAACGTTGAATAATCTTCTTTGCCTACAATGACCTGTATAATACTAACAAAGAAATATTAAGTCCTTTTTTTTTTTCAGGGGTAGGGTTTTCTAAAATGAATATTCTATTTGTAGTTCAAAAGGGAGCCTTCGCGTAATTAGTAAAGTTGTAGTATTGTCATTTAACCAAAAGGTCAAGGGTTCGAATCGAAAAATAATCTAGTGTAGAAATACAGAATAATGTTGTATATAATACCTTGCATTTCGGCCCTTCCCCTTATCCCGAGGAAAGTGCCATTTATTCTATTTGAAGTTCCATAAGATTCCATTTTTTATTTGAAACTATACTGAGTAGATATTACAAGACAGCAACTATAAATGGGGCTCTATTTCACTGTTCAATGAAAATCTCTCACAAGCTAAGTTCCTAGCAATCCAAAAGATCTCTCTCTCTCTATAATGGCAAGGAATATAGAGCCTCTAGTAGTAGGGAGAGTAGTAGGGGATGTTCTTGATTCATTCAGTCCCACTGATAAAATGACAGTCACTTACAACAATAAACAAGTTTGCAATGGCCAAGAGCTCTTCCCTTCTGCAGTCACCATTAGACCTAGGGTTGAGGTTCAAGGTGGTGATATGAGAACTTTCTTCACCTTGGTAACTTTTCTAAATTTCTCCTTCAGCTTATTAACTTTTCATTGCTATACGGTCAGATTCACTCAAACTTCTCTATAGCATCATGATATAACAACCATTCACAACAAAAGCTAAGTTTTTTCTCGAAAAATATTCTATAACAACACATCACTAGAGCATCCAAAAAATATCGGAACAAGCGCGGTTGTTATAGAAATGTTTGAGTGTATAGACATCGTTGATAAATCATTAATCATGCATGATATTATTCTTCTTATTGTAGGTCATGACAGACCCTGATGTGCCTGGCCCTAGTGATCCGTATCTGAGAGAACATCTTCACTGGTAAGTACTACATTGAAGAAAATCTATGGAAAAAAAATTAAATAACTAGACGAGATAAGTCAAAAAGAAAGGAGATTATTATCGTTTGATCTGCAATTTTTATTTGCATTAGATAAAGTCATGCAATTATCTAGTAATAAACTCGTTATAAGGACATACACAAAAGGTATGGTCAACAGAGAATCAAAGAGAGAAAAGCATAAACATTCTTATGCAAGCTGCCAATGCCATGTAAAACACACTACATGTATGTTCCTTCACAGTGTCATCAGTTCAACAACAACAACAACAACCCGGGTAGATATACTGTTTTCAAATAGAACCCCTGCATCTTTTCCTCAAAGAACTTCTTCCTTGACCTTTTGGTTGGGAGCAAAAGTTGCTTACTATCAGCAACCCCTCTTGACACACTGTCATCAGTTCATATAAGTTAAAACTGGTTCACTACGTAGGTCGTCATGACAACACTCACAAAGAGTGCGTCAACTGGGAATAATAACTCTTAATCATATATACTTGTTTACATTCATATTTGCAGGATAGTGACTGATATTCCAGGAACTACAGATGCCACCTTTGGTAAGCTCACTATTTTGGTCTTTTAATTTTTCCTTGGATTTCTTTTAGTATATAGGTTGGTTTCTGACATGCTAATTTTGAGCAGGAAAAGAGTTGGTTAGCTATGAGATTCCAAGGCCTAATATTGGAATACATAGGTTTGTGTTTGTTCTCTTTAAGCAGAAATGCAGACAGTCAGTTAGTCAACATGCTGTTTCCAGAGATAACTTCAACACTCGCTACTTTGCCGACGTAAATGACCTTGGCCCGCCTGTCGCCGCCGTCTTCTTCAATGCACAGCGAGAGACCGCCGCCAGGAGGCGTTAGCAGTGGCTTTCAGTAACTATCTTCCCACAATGGCAATTGTTTGAAGTTTTTGGGATCATTTGGTTCACATGCTAGTCGTGCGGGAGATAATGCAGGAATTATTTGTGGCGTGATAATTGATTATGAAAATCTTGTTAGCATATGGTAATTAAGGATGTACGGATTGTTATGCATTAACTAATAATAAAAGTACGGCGGACACTTAAAGTTGGTGCAATTTTTTATTTGGACATTTAAATTGAAGGTTGTTCCTATTAAGCAATTATATTCCAATAAACTTGTTCCACTTAGACACTTTTTTGACAATTAGCCAAACCTACAAAGTGTGTGCAATGCACTCACGGCTGATATAGCGAATGACAAATAAAAAAAGAATATATATCATTTTGAGTTTAAAAAAAAAAAACTATTATAAAATCTATTTAGTAAACAAAATAAAATAACATTCTAAAAAAGAAAAAAAAACTTAATTTACACCCAATAAGAAGATGACACATTATTAACAAAAGAAAGACAAAAAAAGGACACATTGTTGTTCTTGAAATCACGCTCTTGGTATTCTTCATTATCTTCGTGTCTATTCTTGTTCCAACCACAATTCTAATCCAAAATTTCAAGAGAAATTCTTCTAAATTTGTCATAACTTCAACTAAAGATTCTCTACCAAGACTTGAAGACAACCCTAATATTAATTCTCAATTTTTCATCAAATCAAGTAACCCATTTAAAATCTTTATGCTTTATAAAGACCCATTAATGGTATTTGGATTTGAAATGAAGAACTCGGAGTCATTTCAGTTTTAATCAATAAGGGGCTGCTCCTGGAGAAGAGTGACGGCTGGAAATGGGTGGGATGAAGAAGAAGGGTTTGGCAATGGGGGTTAGAGAGGAGGGTGGCAGAGGATTTGGTGGTGAGGTGGGGGGTAGCTTGGCGGCATCTTGTTATTTGGAGTAAGGGTTGGCGGCTGCTTTTTTGTGTGAAGAAGAATGTTTATTGGTTCAAATTTTCGAGCTAAATCAATGGTGGAGGCATAACAATAGTGAAAATGGAGGATGCAATGGTGATGGACATAAAGAAGATGAAGAAATTTAAAAAGACAAAAAAACTTTATTTTTTGGGCTCTTCACGCGCCTATATATATTGTGTGAAACTCACTCTATGTCCCAACTCAGCAAGAAGTGCCTCACTAGAACAAAGTTCATGTAATGTACATGTTCATTAGGAACACCCCTAAGTTTAGGTGTCTAAATAAAAAATCATGTCAACTTTAAGTGTCTCCGTATTTATTCAGCCTAAAAGTATTGTTATGCAAAGAATACTTATTTTAATGTTTTATTTTAAATACTTTTGTATACGCTCAAAATCAAGAAGCCTGATTTCGAAGTCTTAAATTGAGCTATGAATCCGATTCCGGGCGACTCGAAATGGAGGTCAGACCCGACTGAAGGACACACACCTCAAGGAAGTAGATAGAATGCCTGGCACGACCTACATCAAGGGCACCACAATCTCGAAGACGCTCTAGAAATAGCGGTAATTTCTCAAGGATGCGTGGATCAATGCATAAATTAGAGGATAATATTTGTACGAAATGGTACAGGTCCGTACTAGGTTGTGTACACATGTTCCAATAGAATTCTTTATCGCAACTAGGAATGTACTATATTGGGGTTTTATCCTCTTATATAAAGGGAACCCCAATTATTTATAAAAGGATATTTTATTCTCTCCTAATAGAACATTCTACTCTATTTTTCTTGTTTAACGTGCTCGACAATTGTTTTTCAGCTTTATTGTCTTTACTTTATTGTTCTTAGCTCACCACGATCCTTTGAGATAAGATCCTTATTGGTCTAACAACACCGGTTTGGTTCATCGGTTCTTTTTACCTAAACTTAAAATTATTCAGACATTCACTAGTATTGAAAGAAATCACACATCTTTAAAATCATAAATAGTATTTAATTGTCACTGGCATTTTTTGAGGTAAACAATTTGGGCCCACCGTGGAGCTAAAGATAATAGTGATTATTTTAGTGCTAGTTGTGTGATAACACACGTTTTTCTTCACACTTTTTCTTGTCAAAGATTCTTTGATTTCATGTTGAGATATGTATAGCACACAGAATGCACCAACTCATGACAGTAAGGGACTTGGAGAAAACATCAGTATAGGGGTCGGTGTACCACTCATAAACCCTGAGGGAGTGCCAAATTTAGAGCCCGTTGATATTAGTTCACATAACGCTCTAAATACAGACACAAGCACAGACCACATAAGGAATATACACAAGGAAGCCGAGACAGAGTCCAGGAAATGCGAGGAATAGAAGAAGGAGGAGTCGGCCTCCAAGTGATATTTGAAATGCTACAAGCTCAGCAAGTCATCACCGCTCAACTTTAGAGTCAGAACAGAACTCCAAACACCGGTACCGCCGAACTAGTGGACGCCTGGCATTCAGAACCTGTGCTTGAAAGGCTCGATGAAAATGGCTCCGGGACTGATACCGCTATTATAAAAATGCTCTAAGAATTGACCAATAGAATCGAGTCCGGAGAAAAGAAAATTAAAAAAAATGACAAAAAGTTGGAGACATACAATTCAAGGGTCGACCAGATACGAGGAGCACCTCCGATTTTGAAAGGATTGGACTCAAAAAATTCATGCAAAAACCTTTCCCCCCAATAACGACTCCATTATTGCCCATTCCCAAGAAGTTTTGCATGGTGATATACCGAAACATAACAGAACAATTGATCTTAATGAACACCTTACCTCATACACTTGTGGAATCAAAGGAAACGAATTGAGTAATGATGAAATCGAGACAATATTATTGAAAAAGATTGGGGAAACACTATTTAAAGGAGTTGTGATCTGGTATCACAACTTAGCTCCTAACTCTATTGATTCAGTTGCTATTTTGGTGGACGCTTTCATGAAAGAACACACCGTGGGTCATAAAGATGACCACAAGAAATAAGATGTCTTCAAAATAAAACAAAAGGATGACGAAATGCTAAGGGATTTCGTGTCCCGTTTTCAAATGGAAAGAATGAAATTACCATCTGTCTCCAATGACTAGGCAACTCAAGCCTTTATGCAAGGTTTGAATGAAAGAAGCTTGATCACGTCTCGACAACTAAAGTAGACCGGTGGAGGCACCCGTATTATCAGAACACCAGTGTCGACACCTCGAGTATCGTCTCAGCCATTGGCAAAATTAGAGATACTATATGCCAAGCCTATACAGAATGATCCTTCTCAGATGAACCCCAACTTAATGTGTAAGTGTCATGGTACTCACAAGCATAGGATCGAGGATTGCCACAATACAGATTAAACGCCACTATAGAAATTTGTAATACGACGGATAGAAAGATGCTACAAATATGGTAAAAACTGGCAATTTTTTAGAACCGCCATATAAAAACTCTCGCAATTTCCCCTTTTTTGTAGTGAGATCGAAGGCCTGACACGACCTACATCGAGGGTAGCATAATCTCAAAGACACTCAAGAAAGAGCGAAAATTTCTCCAGGACACGTGGATCAAGGCATAAATTAGAGGATAAGATTTCTGCGAAATGGTACAAGTCTGTCCTAGTTTATTTTACACATGTACCAATAGAATTCTTTCACAATTAGGAATGTATTATATTGGAGGTTTTCTCCTCCTACATAAAGGGGGACTCCAATCATTTGTAAATTGATATCACATTCTCTGCAAGAGAATATTCTACTGTGCTTTTCTTGTTTAACGTGCTTAACAATTGTTCTTTATCTTTATTGTCTTTACTTTACTGTTCTTAGTTCACCTAGACGCCCATGAGATAATCAAACTTGAGGTCCTTACTGCTCTAACAACACCGATTTGGTTAATCAATTCTTTTTACCTAAACTTAATATTATTCATACATTCACTTGTATTGGAATAAATCACATATTTTTAAAAAAACTATAAATCATATTTAGTTGTTACTCACATTTTTTGAGATAAGCAACTTCAATGAACCTCATGCAAAAAAAAAAAAAAAAACTTGCACAGCCAATTAGATGTAATTGCATAAGTTACAAATTAAGTATTATTTTCTCTAGCCAAGCGTAGTATTATCTTACACATAATTGTTTTTTTCTTATCCTTCCAACTAAATGAGGATTTTACCATAATCAGATTTCAAAATTTTCAAAAATTGTAAATTTATAATTTAGTGATTTTCTTTTTAATTATTTATAGGAGATATATACATCTATTTCAGTCCTTTCTTTATAATTATTTACAGGCGATATATACATCTATTTTAGTCCTTTGCTTTTTATATGTTCTTAGTCCTATTAGATATTTTTATTTTAGTAGGAAATATATGAGTACTTTTATTTTTATTTTTTACTTTAAATAATAGTGGTTTGAGATAAATTCAAATGAGGAAAATGGACAATAAAGATTTGTTTGAATACTAACTTGTTTGAGATTAAAACATACAGTAATTATTATTATTATAACCAAATGAGCTAGTCTTTTCGTCTGATATATTGAGGCAACTCTCCACAAAAATAGTGTCAAACGGTAAAAGAAGAGATTCCATCCTTATCTGTTCCAGTCAAGCTAGCTAACCCTTTCCATTAAAGGCTAAGATGTATCTTTGAATTTGATGTCCAGACGAGTATTGTCTTGTATGTTACAGTAAGTAATTATATGATGAGACATTTCTTGATCTGCCCCTTTATCAAATGTCAAGACTCTCGAGTACTATATGTCAGGCTTTTACTTATTGTCAAGATGAACATTATTAAATGAACGTGTTGAAAACCCAGTTGCGTGATCTTTTGAAAACGTTTTGAACAAATGTTTCTGCATGTGATCTTTATCCTCTTCAACTGAGAAGTTCTATTAAGTGTATTTAATGGTTAATCAGAAGAAGAGGAAAATTCCATTGTACACATTGTTGACAAGGTGATAAGCAGTAATTACTTTTGCTTTTCCCTAAAACTTGAGACAATCGAGTCACGAGTAAGGAACAATGTGAGCATGTTTGGATTAGCTGATTGTAAATAACTGATAAGTTTGTAGTGCCGAAAAGTTTTTTTAAGTGTTGAAACTGATTTTTGAAATAGTAAGTATTTATATGTTTGTATAGAAGTGCTGAAATTTATAATAAAGAGTTGATGTGCCTAATTAAAAAGTGTTGATAACCTATTTTTTTGTTAGAATGACTAAAATACCCTTGAATTTATTTTTCAAAATATTATGAATTAAAAAAATTGTAAAGAAAAGAATTAATAATGAATACGGAATAAAGAGAAAGTCAAGAAATTTATTTTGGGAAAAGCAATTTGTGAATACGAAAATATTATTAAGGATAAACTAGTAAAAGTGTTGGTCAAACTAAAAGTGCTTATAAGCTGAAAAACCATAAGTTGGGGGTGGCCAGCGTATGACTTATGACTCATTTTAGTTTATAAGCACTTGGCTTTTAAGCATTTTGAGTATTTACCAAACGCGTAGATAAGCCTAAAAAAAGGCTTAGGCTTATCTACGCGTTTGGTAATTGTACTGGGGGATCAAGGTATTATACCAGGTGGATTGAGGAACACCAACATTCCCCATGAATTAAGTTATTGTAGGGACATTGAAGTCGATGAGGTCACCGAGGCAATGCGTAAGATGAGGGGGGGTAGAGCTACCGGGCCAGACGAAATTCTGGTTGAACTTTGGAGGTGTGTGGGTAGAGCAGGATTGGAATGGCTTACTGGGTTGTATAATGTGATATTCAAGACTAATAGGATGCCCGAAGAGTGGAGGTGGAGTACAATGGTTCCGTTGTATAAGAACAAAGGCGATATCCAGAGCTGTAACAACTATAGAGGTATCAAATTACTAAGTCATACCATGAAAATCTGGGAGAGAGTGGTAGAGATGAGAGTGCGAAGGATAGTGTCTATCTCGGACAACCAGTTCGGATTTATGCCGGGGCGATCTACCACAGAAGCTATCCATCTTATTAGGAGGATGGAAGAAGAGTACAGGGATAAGAACAAGGATCTTCACATGGTGTTTATTGATCTAGAGAAAGCGTATGACGGGGTTCCTAGGGAGGTCTTATGGAGCTGCTTAGAGGTTAAAGGGGTTCCGGTAGCCTACATTAGGGTGATTAGAGACATGTATGAAGGAGCTAAGACTCGGGTTAGGACAATAGGAGACGATTCCGAGCATTTTCCAGTTGTTACGGGGTTGCACCAAGGGTCGGCACTCAGCCCTTTCCTATTTGCCCTGGTGATGGATGCCATAACACATCATATTCAAGTGGAGGTTCCATGGTGCATGCTATTTGCTGATGATATAGTCCTAATTGACGAAACACGACGCGGGGTAAACGAAAGGCTAGAGGTTTGGAGGAATGCCCTTGAGTCTAAAGGATTCAGGTTGAGCAGGACAAAGACGGAATACCTCGAGTGCAAGTTTGGGGCGGGGCCGACGGAAACGGGAGTGGAAGTGAGACTTGACTCTCAAATCATCCCTAAGAAGAGTAGTTTCAAGTACCTAGGGTCAGTTATTCAGGGGATCGGGGAGATCGACAAGGATGTCACACATCGTATAGGGGTGGGTTGGATGAAGTGGAGGTTAGCGACGGGAGTCCTGTGTGACAAGAACGTTCCACCTTTACTAAAAGGTAAGTTTTATAAAGCAGTGGTTAGGCCTGCAATGCTGTATGGGACCGAGTGTTGGCCGGTTAAGAACTCACACACCCAGAAGATGAAAGTAGCAGAGATGAGGATGTTGAGGTGGATGTGCAGGCATACAAGGATGGATAAGATTAGAAATGAATATATTAGAGAGAAGGTGGGTGTGGCCCCCATAGAGGACAAGATGCGAGAAACAAGACTCAGATGGTTCGGGCACATTCGGAGGAGGAGCACTGATGCACCGGTGAGAAGGTGTGAGCGACTGGCTGTGGTGGGCATGAGAAGAGGTAGAGGAAGACCTAAGAAGTATTGGGGAGAGGTGATAAGGCAGGACTTAGCGCGTCTTAGGATTACCGAGGACATGGCCCTTGATAGGGGATTGTGGAAGTCGAACATTAAAGTTGTAGGTTAGGGGGAAGTTGTGGATAATTCCACAGCGCACTAGAGTGATATTAGCTAGTTAGGAGGTAATCGTAGGAGGTTACGGATCAGTACATGGAGTTATTTATTGGATATTAGTATACATTTCATCTATTTCGTATTTCTTATATTGTTGCTACTTTATTATTTTGTGTTATGTTGTTATTTTATGTTATTTTAATATGAGTCTATTGATAGTACTAATTTATCGTCTTTTGTTGATGTCTTGAGCCGAGGGTCTCCTGGAAACAGCCTCTCTGCCCCCCGGGTAGGGGTAAGGCCTGCGTACATATTACCCTCCCCAGACCCCACTTGTGGGATTATACTGGGTTGTTGTTGTTGTTGTAGATAAGCCTAAAAGTGCTTATAAGCCAGTTTGATCAACTTATAAGCCAGTTTCTACATGAGATTTTTACATTCCTATGCCATATAATAAACTATATTACCCTCCATGATTAACTTTTAATACAATTACCTTCTATATACCTAATTATCATTTATGTATATTTTAGGGGTTTTAATGGTATTAATTAGTCTTCTAATTTAACTCTACCGTATATTCTCACTCACCCCAAGTTTCTCTCTCCAAATCTCACCCCTTCACCCACGTATCAAACTACACCCCACGATTTTCTCTTCAACCACCCACTATTTCCTCTTCTAAAACCAACGAAAATCTGTAACCCCTCCATTAATGCCTATTCTCAAGTTCTTTCTTCTAAAATCAATCAAAATTTCTACTATTCTTCAAAGTTTATTTACCCATTAACTACCAGCTTCAATGATTTTCAACGAAGAAGAACAGAGTTTCAAAGAAGAGCCCTAAAAAGTTAAAGAAGCAAATATTCCTTCTTTCAATTTTGTGTGTTTTATCACCACATTCACCAAAAAAGCATGAAAAATCTGCTCATGCAAATGAAGAGAAGAAGCATAGGCTTTCCGCTCGTCAAGCTAGGGCAGAAGCTAGAATTAAATAAAAACATAATTTTGGTACAGGTGAATCTTCGAGGCAAATCAATTCAGTGAAAAGGAAAGGCAAAGAGATAGTTTTCTGAATCTGTTTAAACTTGTAGATGTATCGTAAAAAATATTGTATTTATTTTATTTTTGTTTTTAACTGTATTATGTAGTTGTAGATATATTGTAGATATATTGTATGACAAATGTTGATATGTTATTTTTTAGATTGTTTAAGTGTATTAATAAAAGGGAGTGATCTTTTTTCGCACATCTCCACTCTTTTTCTCTTCCAAACTAGGATTCATGCAACATCATAGAAGCTATGGAGCGCTACTGTGGGATTACGCTAAGAAGAAGCAAGAGAATGGTGCAATTAGTGAAAGTGAGGTGACTAGTAGATTCGCAAGGAAAAAAGATGCACCAATTGTGAATGAGAAACCACAAGTCTAGAGGAAGAAGAATTAGTTGTAATTCTTTGTATGGAACATGTAGTTAAATTGTTTAGTTGTAGCTAGTTTTGTAGAAAGATAGTAGACAAGTTTATGAACAAGATTGTTGAAGTTTAACTGTAGTAGATTTGTGCTACAATTATTTTACCCTTTGTGTTTTTATTTTATCCAGTATACTAGTTCGAACAATGGGGAAATATTATGTTATTTTTATACTTCACTTGTTGAAAATAAATAGTACTTGATCTAATTATTATTACTAGTTAACTCCTTTTGAACTTAATTATTATATAGTTACTCTGTCAACCCAGATTATGTAGTTATTTTGCAGTTTTTTTGTAGATAAATTGTAACTATCATTAACAATTATGGATGGGTGCTAGAGATAATAAAACAATTTTGTATTAACTCAATACAGAATATTAATAATTTCAAGCTAGCAACATTAAGATTTGAAGGTGCCTAAACTATTACACATATACATTCACAAACCAATCAAGCTATGAAAGTATTAACTCAATACAGAATATTAATACTTTCAAGCTAACAACATTAAGATTTGAAGGTGCCTAAACTATTACACATCAAATATAATTCTCTTGAACTCATCAACAATTTTCATAAGACTCATTTCTGTGCCTTAAAGCAGCCAAAGCATGCACCAGGAAGTTCATCAAGCTGGAATTGGCCACATCCACATCTTTTGTTTTCAAGACAAATAATATAGCGCTTCACACCATCTATCACTGTATGGATATGATCTGTTGAAGCCCTCACCTACAATTATATTACAAATAAAAAACAATTCATATACAATCAGAATACAAAATATCTACAAATTATCTTTTGTCTTTTGTAGATATTTTGTAGTTAATATGTAGAATATTAAAATGCGGTATTTCAATTGTACAAATTATATATATATATATATATATATATATATATATATATATATATATATATATATATATATATATATATATATATATATATATATATATATATATATATATATATATATATACACGAACGCCCAAAAAGTAATATAACAGAACAAACCTGCAACTGTGTTCAAATTGGCGATACTCAATTCCAAATTGAAATCATGTACTGTTATACATAGCGGATATGTTAGTAGCTTTTGTTTTCCTTTTTCGTCTTCATGTATACACGAACACCCATATCGTTCTTAAATTTTATTGGAGGACAATGTTCGTTGACAATGCATTTAGTTTCTATTATTTTTTCGGATGTATCTATCATTTGATGCTCTCCTATTGTAGAATTCAATAGTCTATAACTGGCATCTCGCCCACTAAAATTCCATCGACCTAATAGTCTCTATATCCCCCATAGCTATTCTAATTCCCATTCAGTTGAAGTATAATTGAAATTTTCGACATAATTGCGGTTGTTATATAAGAATTGAAGCTAATTTAGCTGCTTTTGATTTGTGAAATTAGAAAAACCAGTGAAATTGAGTATTATCGTAAAAATAGAGTAGTGAATTTTGGAGAAAAACGGGCGAAATTTAATAGTGAGATTTTCGTTTGATAAAATCCGAAAGAATCGTTAATATCCATCATTCGTGCACCTATTAAAGGAATTGTACAGCTAACATGATTCTGTTTTAAATGAGTTGTTTATATTTTATAGAAAAATTGTTAGCAGAATGGGTAATTTGTAAATCATGAACATTCTTCGTAATATAGTTTCCTATATGGTATACAAACGATATTGTTTAGCTCGGCCCTATTCGCAAAAGGAATAGTCCACAAGGATTATTGATGTGGAGGAGTACTACCTACCGAGCTGCTCTGGATGCCTTTTGTATAACTCAAAAGTTATTAAATATTTTTTTAAGCAAATCAATCAAAAAGAAATGAAAGAGTAAATCGTAATCGAAAATAATAAACTCTAGGAAGATCTTGATAATCGGTTCATGCAACAATAGTATATATATATATATATATATATATGAGAGAGAGAGAGAGAGAGAGCAATAATTTTAGAGAGATGTGAGAAAGAGAGTTAATCTTAGAGAGATGAGAGAGCAAGAGAACTTGTATTTCCAAAAATGAACGAATCACCCTTCACAAAGCTCGGATCCCCTTTATATAGTAGGGGTTCCTTCTTTAAATATTAAAAGGCAGAAATAAAGTACATACTATAGAGGGACTGGCGTGATTATGAAGTCATTTCTTCTATTACCCCTAAGTCATCCTTCTGTCAGGACTCACATATGTTCAGCGGTCGGTCGTGCTAGCTTAGGGACGTGATCGGTCAAATTCGACCCCATACAATTAGTCCCTCCGCTCGTCGAGATCGCAGCAAGATGCATCCTCGATGGGAAGAATCAGTGCCTCCGTTCATGGAGAGTTTGACTTTGTCAAAGAATTGTGACGTGACAGGAAGGAGACAATAATCATGACTGTCACAACATCGAAATAAACGCCTTTGCCCGTGTGATGTCAACGTTCGCATGCGTCATCATTACACGTATTCTCGAGGCAGGAAATCAAAAGCTTTGGCGCTTGGTTTCCTGCGCTGATTCGAAGTCTGCCTCTTCGATTATGGCGCCACCCAACCCTATAAATAGGGGAAAGGGTTTAACCTGATTCAAACTTTGGTCATTTGTAAGAATATTCCAACCCTTCAGTGTATTTTTCGCATTCTTGTACATTTTCCTTCGATCGAAAATTTCCTTCCTTTTTGTTGTTCTGTGTGCAACTTTTTCTCAACCGAGATCATGCCTAAACCTTACCGAAACGATGAAAGAATCCCGGCAGCTACTCTATCGAATGCGCCGCCACCTTCTGATGGTGGAGATATAGAGGAAGAAGAGGACATCAGTCCTCTTACGGTTGATGCACTACTGCCAAAGCATCCTTTGTATCGAAGAGATTTCAGTAATGGCTCTCCCACTCCGAGTCCAGCGCTTTTCGAGTCCCTACAAAATCACTTGGATGATCTCCATGTCAAGTACGACATACCTTCCCACATAGAGATGGTTCCGGCGGGGAGGGATCATGTGGATGTTCATAGGCTAGGGTGTTGTGCCTTTTATAAATACCCCTTTTTGATTGGTTATGGCCTTCCTCTTTTCCCTTTAGTGCAGGAGCTTTGCCGATTCTATAATGTGTGTCTGTCTCAACTCACGCCATATGCCCTGAAGGAGCTTCGGCTACTGACCAAGTATGCAGAATTCGTCGGATGTGAAGTCACGATTCATCACCTCTTACAATTGTTCAGTGCTGGTTATCTAATAGGGACCATGGTGCATTTAAGAAGCCATGGTACGAAAGGGTTGGTGGTCAAAACTGACGACCGAGCTAGTGGCAAATTCTGGCGTAAATATTTTTTCATTAGGACTGAGCATGTGGGCTCTAATCCTGCGGATTCCTAGAGAGGTGGAATTCG
Organism: Nicotiana noctiflora; assembly: GCA_032618575.1. Taxonomy (NCBI): domain Eukaryota; kingdom Viridiplantae; phylum Streptophyta; class Magnoliopsida; order Solanales; family Solanaceae; genus Nicotiana; species Nicotiana noctiflora. The sequence goes on along the minus strand of JASVEL010000765.1, from coordinate 296,100 downwards.
AAACGTAAGCGTTGTAGTTTGTTAAGTTCCTTGTTACTTGTGTATGTTGCAATTTTGACCTTTGTATTGCAGCCATCGCTCATGCGCCCCATCCCATCGCCAATCTCAGGAGATGGGTTGCCGGCTTGCTACCCCATGCGGAAGTGACCCGCACTTGGCTTGCCTTCATACAGCGCTATGGCCCCAAAGTCCCTTCAGGTAGATTTCTAATTTTTGCCTTGTAAATTCTGCAACCATGCTCACTTCTTTTTATGGCAAAAGGTCGAGGTGCTTCTAGGAAGAGGGCTCCAGTCCCTGCTCTCAAATGACCTAACGTTGCCTCGGATGCTCATGATATATTAATCGAGTCTATCTGAGAGGACCTCCCTTTGGATCCTTTATAGGGGGCTACATCTATGATCATGTTTATGTGAGTGTCGGCATCATTGGCACCGGCTTTACAACCAGTGGGTGAGTCTTCCAATAGTGAGGAATCATTAGAAAGAAAATGAAGGAGGCTTGATAATGGCAAGGGGTGGCCACCGAAGCCGGAGGAAGTGACGTACCTCAAATGATGCACAAACTTGTATTTATGGCCGATGCCATTCTATCTGGGAGGTGAACTTAACAGAGGAGTATCACTCCCGGTACGGGATAGACCAATGTTGAAGGACCTGGAGAGGAGGCTGAGAACTCAGACTCTAACATCGCTTAGGAAGATGTTGATGAGTTTGTAGGTGGCCTTACCCATGTGGAGATGATGGCGGATGGGTCCGACCGTCGTATTATGATTCTGGGGGCTTACAAATTGTTGTTAAATAGTAAGCAGGCTGCTTCGGTCCTTACCCTGCTATGTGCTGCCCCCGAGAGCATGACACTTAGTACTGTGAATGATGCATATCTGTCACGAAGGGTTGACGGCATGGCTTTACAGGTAATCCTTATTCTCTTTCCTCTTATGCGTATTGTAAGACTAACCTGAGGCATGCTTATTTATGCTTTTATTTTTAGACCCTCGTTTTAGAGGTGGAGAAGGGATGCCGTGAACAAAAAATGACGGCCCTCTACAAAAAGATACTAAAAAAGTATCAAATATACAGCTCTAAGCACTCAGTGGTGGTTGAACGAGGGCAGTCCCAGTTGGAGCATAGGGACGTTGAGCTAGAAGAGGCGGATAGTGAGCTAATGAAGACCGTGGCCCGTAACAGCGAGTTGGAGGAGCTCCCTAGGGCAAAATATGACGAGCTCAAATTGAGTCGTGGGGTGGCGGTGGAGAACATTGACCTGCAGTGAAGGGTGGCGGGCCTGATCACTGAGCTCGACACCAGAATAACGGAGATCATGGACTTTCTCAGCCTTCCTCATCTCTTCCTTCGCCTGGTCAGAGTACATATCGTAGTGCGCATGAGATGTGGACTTTTGTGGAGGCTAACCTCGACGTGTATAGAGAGCTTCATGCTGAGGGCTGGGCAACGGGGGAGGAAGTTCAGGCATGACCAAACGAGGCTTGCACTGCCCGTGAAGCTTGTGGGCATTACCCTAACTCTCCTAATGGGGAGGGTCCCCATTTCGAAGACGTCAATAGCATCGACTCAGGTTCTTGGTATAATGACATTTATCTCTTATGGGGTGACGAGTAGTTACAAATTTGTATAATGTATATTTTTGGCTTGTGGAATGTATTGGAGTCTGTCCGTGGGGGCGAGTGTAAATATATCTTTACTATAATATAAATTTTACTTTTGTTACTTTGTCCATTCGTTGCCTTCCCCTTCTTGGGTTTTCTTTTATAATGATTAGCCTCCATAGAGGTTGTTTTTGTTGTTCATTAAAAAGGTTGTGTCGTGGTTTGATCGAGGTCGAACTCATGTCGATGACCTTGGCCATTAAGATGTTGCTTCGACTGTCATCGAAGTATTCATCGTAGTTCGAATGAGGTTGAACCGATACCGATGGACTTGGCCATTAGGATGTTGCTTCGAATGTCATTAAAATATCCGTTGTAGTCCGAACGCGGTCGAACCGATGTTGATGGCTTTAATATTTGGATGTTGCTTCGACTGTCATCGAAATAGTATCTGTCGTATTTCTAGCGAGGTCGAACTGATGTCGATGGCCTTGGCCTATTAGGATGTTACTTCGTCTGTCGTCGAAGTGTATGTCATAGTTCAAATGAGGTCGAATCGATGTTGATGGCCTTGGCCATTAGTATGTTTCTTCAACTATCATCAAAGTAGTATCTGTCGTTGTTCAAATGAGGTCAAACCGAAGTCGATGGCCTTGGCCATTAGGATGTTGTTTTGACCGTCGTCAAAGTAGTATCAATCGTGGTTCGAGCGAGGTTGAACTGATGTCAATGGACTTGGCCATTAGGATGTTTCTTTGATTGTCATCGAAGTAATAGTTCAAACGAGGTCAAACCAATGTCGATGGCCTTGTCCATTAGGATGTTTCTTCGACTTTCGTCACAGTAGTATCTGTTGTGGTTCGAGCAAGGTCAGACTGATGTTGATGGCCTTGCCATTAGGATGTTGCTTCAACTGTTGTCGAAGTATCAGTCATTGTTCGAACGAGGTCGAACCAATATCGATGGCCTTGGTCATTAGGATGTGGCTTCGACTATCGTCGAAGTAGTATCTGTCGTAGTTCGAGCAAGGTTGAACTGATGTCGATGGCCTTGGCCATTAGGATGTTACTTCGACTGTCCTCAAAGTATCCGTCGTAGTTCGAACGAGGTCGAACTGATATCGATGGCCTTGGTCATTAGGATATTTCTTCGACTGTCGTCGAAGTAGTATCCATCGTGGTTTGAACGAGGTTGAACTGATGTCGATGGCCTTGGCCATTAGGATGTTGCTTCGACTGTCGTCGAAGTAGTATCCGTCGTGGAATGGAGATTAACTCTTATTCGTTTAATGGAGAATGACTCTTGTTCATTCAATGGATATTTCTATTCATTTAATGGAGAATTCTATACATACAATGGAGACATGTTCATACAACGGAGAATAACTAGTGTAGTCCCTTCATTATATTGGCCTGTGGAGCGTGTCGACTGGCTGATATGATGAATCTGTGCTCTAGTGCCATTGGGTATCCCCTTTGCCGCCTCGTTAAAAACCTTCCCAAGAAAACCCAATTGGGACAAAGCTCGGGTCAGGGAAAAATAATACGAATTATGAGACGCCTTTCAGAAGTAGAAATGTTTGAGGTGGGAGACACTCGAATTGTTTTGGAGTGGTTTTCCCTCCATTGTTTCTAGTTGGAACGCACCTTTGTTCGTCACTGCTATGATTTTGTATGGTCTGTCCTAGTTGGTCCCCAATTTTCCCTCATTCGGGTTTTTTGATGCTAGTGTTTTGGCTTGGAGGACATAGTCACCGACTTTGAGTGATCTTACTTTGGCTTTCTTGTTGTAATATCTTTCTGCCTTCTATTTTTAGGCCGCCATTCTTATATGGGCCATGTCTCTTCATTCTTCGGCTTCGGCTTCGTCTAGATCTTGCAACCTACTTTCGTCGTTATCTGCCCCGCTGGTATGGGAATAAGGTCTTGGTTCCCCGATCTTGATGGGTTCGACTGTATCGGTCCTGTAGACCAGTAAGTACGATGTTTCTCCCGTGTTAGATTTGGGTGTAGTCCGGTATGCCCATAATACTTCAGGTAGTAATTCGGGCCGTAGCCCTTTAGCTTCTTCGAGCTTCTTTTTCAATATGTTCAATATTAATTTGTTGGAAAACCCGGCTTGGCCATTAGCATCAGGATGATACAGAGTGGAGAGTATCTGCTTGATGTGCCATTTCTCGAAAAACTTGATTGTTTTCCTACCGATAAACCGGGGCCCATTGTCGCAACTGATTTCTTTGGGGATGCCAAAACTTCATATGATATTTTTCCATGTAAAGGCAATGACCTCTTGCTCGCGCATTTGTATGTACGCACCTGATTTTACCCATTTAGAAAAATAGTCGGTTAAAACTAAAAAAAAGTACCTTTCCTCTTCCTGCTAGCAGGGGGTCGATTATATCCATTCCCCACTTCATGAAGGGCCGTGGTGAGGTGACTGAATGGAGTATCTCCCATGCCTGGTGTATCATGGGGACGTACTTTTGGCACTGTTCGGATCTTCGGACATAATTTGCTGCCTCTTTTTTCATGGTAGGCTAGTAATAACCGGTGCGGATGAGGCATCTGACAATGGTGTGGTTTCTTGTATTAGGACCGCAATGGCCTTTATGCACCTCTTCTAATACTTGTCTTGTTTGATGCGGACCAAGGCACTTAGCAAGGGGACCACCAAAATGTTCTCTTATCGAGGTCATGGTTTATCAGGCTGTATCGGGCAGCTTTCACCCAGAGCTTCTTGACTTTTTTTGTCGTGTTAGAGTGTTTCGTCCGTCAGATAGGATACCAACTGGTTGCACCAGTCCCAAGTGAAATTTAAAGGGAATACCTCGACGTGGTCGACGGCCGAATGGAGGAGGGTGACCATATTTTCTTTATTGATATTCTTTGTGGCCGCGGCTAGCTTGGCGAGGCTATCTGCCTCAACATTTTATGCCCTGGGGATTTTCTCGAAGCAACATTCGTCAAACTCATGCATCAACTTTTGGATTTTTGACTGGTATTTTTGTATCCTTTGCTCTTTGATTTGCTAAATCCCGGTGACTTGATTTATGACGAGTTGAGAGTTGCAGTGGAGGATGAGTCGATGGGCCCCGTATTTGATGGCTAATTTCATTCCTGCAATCATAGCCTCATACTCGGCCTCGTCGTTAGTCATCTCGAGCATCGTATGGACTAGAAAATTATTTTACCCTTGGGGACTTTATCAAGGATGAGTCCCAGTCCTGATCCCGAGGCATTCGCAGTGCCGTCAGTGTAGAGGGTCTAGAGGTCAGTGATGGCAGAGGCGCGGAGGGCCTATTGTTCCGCCTCTGGCAATATCCCTGCACTGAGTCAGTGACAAAGTTGAGGAGTACCTGCGACTTGATGGCGGTTCTTGGGTGGTAGGTTTTGTCATGCTCGCTAAGCTCTATGGCCCATTTGGCGAGCCTGCCCGAGAGTTCGAGTTTATGTAGGATTCCTATTAGGGGAAGGTTGTTATTACTTTTATGGGATGGTATTGATAATAAGGTCTAAGCTTTCGTGAAGCTACGACCAATTCCAGAGCTAGTTTTTCGAGGTATGGGTTCCTCGTCTCAGCATCTATTAAGGTTTTGTTGATATAATAAATAGGGTATTGGGTACCTTTGTTTTGGTGGACCAAGACGGCACTCACAACGACTTCGAATACTGCCAGGTACACAAGTAGGCACTGGCCTAGGTCTGCTAAGATGAGTAATGGCATTGAAGATAGATATGCTTTTAATTTCCTTAGGGCCTCAATGCATTCCTCATTCCATTGTATCCCATGATCTTTCCTCAGCACACTGTAGAATTTGTGGCATCTGTCCGAGGACCGTGAGATGAACCTTGATAAGTCGACTATTTGCCCCGTAGTTTCTAAACTTGCTTCTTGCTGTTTAGAACCTCAGGTTTTATTTATATGGCAATGATCTAGTTCGGGTTGACTTCGATACCTCGTTGTAGTATGAGAAAGCCTAGAAATGTTCTCGAGGCCACGCCTAAGGCATATTTTTTCGGGTTCAACTTCATTACATATTGCCTCAGTGTTTCAAAGGCTTGTTTCAATGATCGATATTGTCCTCCTTCTTTGCTGATTTTACTAACATGTTGTCGATATAAACCTCCATTATCTTACCGAGTTGTTCCTTAAATATCTTGGTGACCAACCTTTGACATGTTGCACCCGCATTTTTGAGTACGAAGGGCATCACTTTATAGAAGTACGTCCCTTGATGGGTGATGAAAGTTGTCTTTTCTTGGTCATCTTCGACCATTAGGATTTGGTTATAGCCGGAGTAGGCATTCATTAGTAGTTCGTGCCCTGCTGTTGCATCGATCAGCTGGTTGACATGGGGCAATGTGAAGCAGTCTTTTGGGCATGCCTTGTTCAGATGGGTGAAGTCTACACACATTTTCCATTCCCATTTTTCTTTTTAACCATGACCACACTGGTGACCCATTGGGGGTATTTCGATTCTGTGATGGAACCGTTGGCTAGTAGTTTGTCCACTTCTTCAGTGACTGGTTTGTTGATTACGACATTGAATTTCCTCCTCATCTATCGTACGAGCGGATAAAGTGGGTCAATGTTCAGCTTGTGAGTGGCGGTGTCTTTTGGGATCCCCGACATATCTGAATGAGAGAAGGCAAATAGATCCGTATGGTTAGTTAAGAATTCGTTGTACTTACCTGGGTCAGAGAGGTTGTGCCTGATATAGGCTTTATTTGAATTGTCGGTATCATCTAGCTGGACCGGGTCAAGGTTCTCAACTGTCGCTTTGCAAGTTTTTACAACGTTTGGGTTCCTAATGACCTCTGCCGGTGAGTTGATTTTAGTTCCCGATATGGCTGATTGGTAAGCTTCCATGCTTGCTCCCTTCAATTGTTTGGTATGTGTATAGTCTTGGGCGATCCGGTAACATTCTTGGGCAGTACGTGGCTCACCTAGAATGTTGAATATTCCCCATGGGGTGGGAAATTTGATTACATGATAGGAACTCGAGGGAACGACTTGTATGTCGTGTATCCATGGACGCCCTATGATGACATTTTAAGCCGTTTCCTAATTCATAACGTGAAATGTGGTTTCGAGCGTGACTCCCCCTTGCCAAGACTAGCAGTGATATCTCTCTGAAATTCGCTCTACTACATTTTTAAAAGCCATTAGTGTTATGGAATATGGTATTAACTTATATTCGAGCCTCATTTGCATGAGAACTCTTGGGTGGATAATACACGTGCCGCTTCCGTCGTCTACCATGATTCTTTTCACATAAGTATCAATAATGAATAAACTTATAACTAAAGCATCATAATGAGTGAAAAACAACCGTCAGTGTCAGACTTATCGAATGTGATATTGTATTCGAAGTAATCATACTGTTCGTGAGCGATTGTGCGCTTCAACTTGTGTGTGGTGGTGAACTTTACATGATTGATTGTTGAGTCGTCGTCGCCACCGACGATCATCTGTAGGGTGTGTGCTAGAGAAGGTGGTTTTGGTGGTCCTTGGGATTGGTCGCGTGCTCCGGCGAAATCAACCCTTCCTTTATCGCTGAGAAGCTCTTTCAGGTATCCCTAGTTCAATATTCTGACCACCTCCTATTGTAGGCCTATGCAATCTTTGGTCTTGTGTCCTCTTTCCTGATGGAATTCGCATAGGACATTCAACCTCCTTACACTAGGGTCTGATTTCATATTTTGTGGCCACTTCACCTTAGCGCCCAGCTTCTCCAGTGCGTACACTATTTTTGAAAGGGAGACACAAAAGTTATGAGAAGATAATAATGGAGGCATACCTCTTTCATTCCGAAGTGGGGCGACATCTCGCTGCACGACATCTGGATGCCTTGGAGGAGGCGGATTGGGAGTTCTAACATAAGGCTGATGCCATTCTGTGTTGAAGCATGGGAGTTGTTCCCGTCACCCGTCGTTGTGTCGATCCCTCCTTACCTTTGATTGTACTAACGTTAATCGTTGGGTTGGACCGTTAAGATTGTCTTCAACCGTTCTTACTTCGATGCAGTAGGCATTATGAATCTCTTCCCATATGGTGGAGGGATACTTCATGAGTCGATTGAGCAACGTCTTGGTTGCTTATCATCCGTCTCTGTTCAACCCGTTATGAAAAGCTGCGACTGTTATTCATTCTGATACATTTGGCAGTCCCATTCTTACCCTGTTGAATCAGGCCAGGAAGTCCCTGAGTCCGTCACCTGTTGTTTGCCTGATGGCGGAAATATTATTGACCCTAACTTCGACCTTCTTTGCTCCTGCATCAGCGGTGGAGAATTTGTCCGCCATCTCTTCGAACATTGATATCGATCTAGCTGGTAGTTGAGAGTACCACGTTAATGCTCTTCATGTCAAAGTTTCACCAAACATTTTCGGCAACACGAGTGGCACTTGTTCTTTCGATAGGTCATTGCCTTTTACAGCAGTTACATAATGGATCAGATGATCTTCTGGATCCATGGGTCTTGTCATATATTTTCAAGCACGGTGGCATCTTGAAGGTTTTTGGGATTGGGTGAGGAGCAGCTTCCTCGCTATACAGTTGCTCGACAAATCTTCCCACATCGCGTTTCGGCAGTATCTTGGGGGTGCTAGATATCTTGTCTACCCTTTCCCGGCGCTCTTTCATTTGATCACGAAGCGCTTTATTCTCGTTCTCCTTTTCTTCCATTTTCTTAAGGATGGTTGCGAGTGCACCATCGGTTGCATTGGTAACGGTGTATGCATTACTCATTCATACAACGCTGGGCTCACCGGCGGCAAAAACGATTTTTGCCGTTGACGAATCTTTGGTATTTCCCTAAGGTGGTTTCTCGAGCGTGTTACTTAGAGTGCTCGTCAACCATTCATCTAGCAGCTTTTTGACTACTGGGGGTGTTTCCTTTGCTGCAGATGTAGAAGCCCCTCTTTCACGCAAAATCATTAGATCTTCGAGTGAAGTGGATGAGATCTCCCCTTCTAGTACATTACTTGGTATTACATTCGCGGTATTTTCTCTAACGACTTTGTTGAGGAAGCCTATGAGGTCTCTTGAGACGTCTGCTATCATCTTCAACCTTGCTTATTTCTCTGCCATTGTTAGTTTCTATGAAGTATGAAGGACAATGATTGTTGTTTTTTATATCCTAGGTGTGAACTATGATTTTGACAACCGAAATCTCTAGAGACGACGCCAAATTGTTTGACTCAAAAGTTATTAAATACTTTTTAAGCCAATCAATCAAAAAGAAATGAAAGGGTAAATCGTAATCGAAAATAGTAAACTCTAGGATGATCTTGATAATCGTTCTTGCAACAATAGTATATATGAGAGAGAGACAATGATAGTTTTAGAGAGATGTGTGAGAGAGATAATCTTAGAGAGATGAGAGAGCAAGAGAACTTGTATTTCCAAAAATGAATGAATCCCCCCTTTACAAAGCTTAAATCCACTTTATATAGTAGGGGATCCTTCTTTAAATATTATAAGCCAGAAATAAAGTACATGCTATAGAGTGACCGACGTGATTACGAAGTCGTTTCTCCTATTATCCCTAAGTCATCCTTCTGTCAGGACTCACATGTGTTCGACGATCAGTCGTACTAGCTTAGAAACGTGATCGGTCAAATTCGGTCCCATACACCTTTGAATATTGTTTATGAATTACTTCAAGAACAGAATTTCTCACTTGCTTACTGGAATAATAGATTTACATAATAAATTGTTGGACTTAACTATCAGTTTGTATTGTTTTTTTTACGCTAGCGATCAATTTATTTCATTTTGCACGGCTGAAACAATCCGCACATCTAAATTTTAAGAGTGCTGAAATATATGGCACAATGACTTATGTTAAAAAATGAATAATTCTTTAAGAAAAGGCTGGGTGGAGGAAGACGAGCACTTCTCTTGCTGTTCACTTGTATTCTTCTTCTTTTTTTTAAAAAAAAAAAAAAGTGAATTGGATGGTATTGCCGCTTGCAGAAGCAGACAAATTCAAATTTAAATTTGATGATTTTAACCGTCAAGATTCTCTCATTAATAAACTATCGTACTTTTAAAATTGCTGATTCAAAATTTAATATCTGATGAAATTTTAATAGTTTTCACATATATAAATAAATCTATGACAAAAAAAATGCTAGGCTGCATTCGTCACTGTACTAGAAGAATTCCCAAGACCAAATTAAACCATGCAATTTGATATTACCAAATACATAGACAATTGAGAGGAATTAAAGATATACTATGAGATAACCATATTACTGATATTTAATCCGAGTTGAGCATAACGCGACCCAAAAATAATCTTCAATCAGTTTTTTTCTTTTAAGTAAAAAATGTAAGTAAATTATAAAGAAGTCTTGCTAAGAAACTAATCAATCGTTGTGAAAGAAAGAGCCACAATTTCGGTCATAGCTAATTAAGTAATTAATAAATTAAAAGCTAAATTAATAGTAGCCAGAAGCTTTAGTTACGGCAGGAATGGCGCAGGAAACATCAGATATAGGCAACAAACAGTTAGCCAGAAGAGTACTACTTGTTGCTGCTGTAAAATAGCTTTCCCAGTAATGAGGCGGTGGTATATTATTCACTATTTCCAAATCTATCTCGAAAAACCTCCTCTTCTTCTTCTTCTACTGCTGCTGCTATATTATGAACTAGAATTTTGCTTTCTTCTTTGAGTTCTTGAGTGTTACCATTGGCGGCTAAAGCCATGTTTTGTCTTTAGGAATTCAGTTGTGGCCATCACAATATATAGTACTATATATTTATATATATATGGGTGTGTGGAATTAGGTTTAACTTGTAAGGTTGGTGGAAAGTGGATTAATTAGTAGAACGCTCTCCAACAAATATTCAACTATCTTAGAAGTTTAGATATTGGTAGTTATCTCTTAATGCACCTTAATTAGCTGCTGTTTTAGCATCTTCTACAAGTTAACCAAGCATCATAAAAATTGTCATTCAACGTACAAATATTTTATTTATCAAAGAAATAAATGGTGATACTAAGGCCTCATTTTTATGTAGTTAATGGATGTCTGAATTTTAATCACTCAGATAATCAGATTTGAGATATTAAGTAATATTTATTTCTAAAGTCTTAATCTTGATTATTCACATCTTAATTATTAAGTATTTTTTTTTACTTCACAACCACTTAATGAGTCTAAATATATTTGTATGATTAAGATCTGTAACAGAGCCTTAATATCATTACGATCACATATTCATTATTAACTGCGCCACCACCTACCATTATCTACCACTACCATACCACCACCACTGTCATACACCACCACCACCATCATCCTCAATCATAGTCGCCACCATTATATATCGACCATCACTATCCACCATCCCCACCACTCCAACCACCATCATTCTCACCCACAGTCAACACTTATCCACCTCAAGTACCACAACCAACCACCCTATCACCATCAACAACCACAGCCGGCACTGCCCATCATTATAACGTACCACCACCTTCCTCAATCACAAACCACCACCCACCATTATTAACTATAACCATCCACCACCACCATCCTCAATCATAATCGCCACCACTACTAATCACTACTAGCTATTAGCATAAACCACCATTATCAATCAAAACTACCACCAACCACCGCCTCTAGTCAGCATTCATCCGTTAGCCATCACCACCAATAACTATCATATTTTAAAAACTATATATTCCATTGATAGAATATTAGAATAGTTAGTATTTCATGTGAATTTTATGTTTATTACTTTTCAAATAAAAATAAATTTTATGCATTCAGATGTTAAAAATTAAATAGTCTTAATTTTTAGTATTCAGATCGTAACACACATCTTAATATATTCAGATTCAGATGTCTTAATCTTAATGTACATCTTGATATTCACATGTATATTCAAATTCAGATATCTTAATCTTAAAAAAAAAAAAAGAGGCCTAAGAGAACTATTGAGTCATCACCATTGTGTAATGTATTATCGATCCATAAAATATTTATTGATTTAATGTATATATGGTAATATTAAGTTTACGAGTTATATTCAGTAGTTTAAAAGGAGTTTATGGGGTGAGTTCCAGCGAGGCGTAGCAAAAACGCATTGCAATATGAGAGGGTGAAGGTATCGAGAGGTATAAGCTCCATAATTTTGAGTAGGGATGTGCATTCGATTTATCGATTCGATTTTGACCCTTATTGATAATTACTTATCGGTTATCGATTTGTACATATGCTTATCGTTATCCTTTCAATAAGTTTTCGATTTTTTCGATTTCGATTTATCGATTTTTGGGGCTTATCGATTCGATTATCGATTACACCAATAAGAAAATTTACGGGATTCCACAGGAAGTATATCGCTACAAACACGCCTAACTAATGTGGACAAAAAGAAGCTAAAATAAGACGAACATCATTTATAACATAAAAATTGTGTCAACAAGCACATGCAATGAAACTAAAGTAAGAGATCAAATGTATGCCAATAATGCTCCAATGGTATAAAAAAATACATCATCACGACTAATTTTATTTTCCATTAATTTGGACTTCATATTCCCTTGAGCTTTAAATATGGTAATTCCTTAAATGTGGTAGAGAAAATAATAGAGTTAGAGACTTAAGGTAAAGTAAAGGGTATTATAGAATAAGGGTAAAAAAAAATTAAAAATTTAATTTTTTTTTCTTTTTAGTAAATGTTATGGGTCTATCGATAAACCGATAAACCGAAGAGGACAAATCGAAATCGATAACTCGATATGGAAAATTTCGAAATCGAAATCGATAAACTGACAAATAATCGATTCGATTTATCAATAAATCGATTCGAATGCACACCCCTTCTCTAGTACTTAAAGATACAAAATAAGCTTTTTACTACATTTTAAAATGTTAGAAAACTTAAAATTCAAACAATTTTTAATTCTTAACCCTAATTTTATGTTACTTTTCGTCTTTTACTGAATAAACAGAAACTAGATGGCTCGTGTCCGTGCACGGGCATATACGTAACAATCGACACCTCAACGGAGAGAGAATTTAATACTTTCAAAATTGTTTAGAAGAATTACCCCCAAAAAAGGAAGCAATACCATGAAGCCGACTAAATATTAACATAATATGTTTCATACAACGTATATTCAAATCTGGACTTGAATAACTGCAGTTGACAACACATACCTTCGTCTTGATATTCACTGAAAGAAAAGAAAACCGAGAATTAGGATCAGAACATAGCATAAAGCCAAATCTAAAATGATCAATGCAAATTAAAAGAGAAAGGGCTCCTTCTGTTATTGCAATTCAATAGGTCAATAAAATAGAATCATGAGAATTATTAATTCATATTCTGCATGGAAAAAGAAGAGAAAATATCACTGGAGTGAACCAACAATTATGCGTATTACTATAGCAGAGATTTTGTTTCAAAGGATACATTACATGACCTATTTCAATCAGCATAATATTTTAGGCAGTTAAAGTTAACTGCTGATGCAATTGTCAAAAAGTTTTACATATTCAAGCATAACAAGTATAAATTCAGATAGTTTAAAGGACATACAACTGATATAAAGAAGATACTATCTTGTCAAAGAAACATTTAACAAACTTACAATACTGTAATTATTATTCTTGAAAGAGATAGAAAAGGAGCTAGGAAGTCAGATTGTAATTTAATTACCTTTGACGTTCCATGAGTATACTGGTCACTGGAATATTTACGTACAAGATAGAGTAAAAAGCAACCCACATCAGAGACTTCATTTTCCTACAAAACAAACATCAATATATTGAAATGATACTATTAGTTACTTGTGATGGAATCAATTAGGATATTTGAGAACTGCTACATTTATACTTGTTGCTGAACTTTCTATATTTTAATAACTTAATAATTTTTATTCTATGTGTAAAAGCATAGGATAATACTGGACAAGATTATTTAAATTCATAGTTCTCCCTGAACATTTAATTGTTGGTAATACACTCACTTGTCCCAATACATAACTATATTCTTTGTATAACAATTTTGAAAGGTTAAAGGTTCACTGCTGTTTCAAGATGATGGTATAAGAGGAAAAGAAAACTTAAAATAATATTGCATTTTTAATAAAAATGTAATGTGCTATTACCTATTAGAGATGTAGAAATGAACTTCATTTTCTCTGCAACTCAACCCTCAAACATAGCAGAAGTTTTCACCTTCTTTTTCCCATTCATTTCTTTTTTCTCCGCTACTTCTATGTAATAAACATATCAATGTAGCTGTTTCTGCGGTCTATTATATACAAATTATTGGTTCATGGATTCCCTGAAGTCCCCTTTTATAACTAAGGGATCAGATATGCTGTACTCTTTACTGAAGGGCAAAGAAAGGTATCGAAATTTTTCGTCGAACCACATACATCATAGTGTTTTAAAGAGGATTGAGTATAGAAAATTATCCAAGAAAGCATTCAATATATTTTATCAGCAATATATGAAATATGGCTGCATCAAACGAGACGCAAGACATCAAGAGTTACTAAGCTGTGAAACATGATACCTTAGTAACTGAGTTTACATAAGAGCAGAACATATTAGTTTACATTCTGTCATAGGTTAGTTGATGAAGAAGAAGCAGAGAGGTGCTCGGGGCCAACCGCGAATTAGATGGGGTGCTCAGACTAAAGAGAAAGCCCAGGAGCTGGAGAGGAGGTTAGTTGATGGCGGCGCTTGGAAAAGTTCTGGGGTAGCAGACGCAATGCGGTCAGAGACGGCGAATTTGGTTAGGGAGGCAGCGCGGGATGTGCTTGGGGTAACCAAAGGCTATCTAGGCAGACATCAGGGCGACTGGTGGTGGAACGATGTAGTGCGAGGAAAAGTAGAGGTGAAGAAAGCTGCTTTTGCGAAGTTGGCAAGGAGCACAAGCGAGGAAGAAAGGCGGGTGAACAGAGAGAGCTATAAGGTGGCAAGGAAGGAAGCGAAATTGGCGGTCTCGGAGGCTAAAAACGCGGTTTTTGGTCGCATGTACGAGGAATTGGGGGAGAAAGGCGAGGACAAGAAGTTATTTGGGTTAACCAAAGTAAAGGAAAGGAAGGCGCGAGACCTGGACCAAGTTAGGTGCATCAAGGATGAGGATGGTAGAGTCCTCATGGGGGAGTCTCAAGTCAAACAGAGATGGCAGGCGTACTTCCGAGACCTTCTCAACGAGGAGGGGGACCAAAACATAGAACTAGGGGAGTTGGGGCATTCAGAGCGTCATAGAGACCTAGGGTACCGCAGGCACATTAGGGTGGAAGAGGTCGCTGGGGGCTTTGCGTAGGATGAGTAGAGGTCGAGCGATCGGGCCAGACGAAATCCCGGTGGATTTATGGAAATGCATGGGTAAGCCAAGAGTGGAGTGGCTCACCAGGTTGTTCAATGCGATCTTCAGGTCCAAAATGATGCCGGAGGAGTGGAGGTGGAGTACAGTGGTGCCCTTGTATAAGAACAAAGGGGATATCCAGTGTTGCAACAACTATAGGGGCATCAAATTAATAAGCCACACCATGAAGGTCTGGGAGGTGGTGATCGAGGCCAGGGTGAGGGAGTCGACATCTATTTTAGTGAACTAGTTCGGTTTCATGCCGGGTCGGTCCACTACAGAAGCTATCCACCTTATCAGGAGATTGGTGGAACAGTTCAGGGATATGAAGAAGGACCTGCACATGGTGTTTATCGACTTGGAGAAGGCGTATGACAAGGTCCCTAGGGAGGTACTATAGAGGTGCCTGGAGGCTAAGAGCGTGCCGAAAGCCTACATCAGAGTAATCAAGAACATGTATAATGGAGCTAAGTCTAGGGTCAGGACAGTGGGTGGCGACTCAGACCATTTTCCTGTGGTTATGGGGCTCCATCAAGAATCAACGCTTAGACCCCTCTTGTTTGCCTTGGTGATGGATGCTTTGACGCGGCATATTCAAGGGGATGTACCTTGGTGTATGCTATTTGCTGATGACATAGTCATGGTAGACGAGACGAGGGTCGGTGTCAACGAGAGGCTAGAGGAATGGAGACAGACTCGAGTCTAAGGGGTTCAAACTAAGAAGGTCTAAGACAGAATATCTGTAGTGCAAGTTTAGCGCTGAGCCGAGCGAAGTGGGAGGGAGCGTGATGATTGAATCTCAGGCCATAGCCAAGAAGGATAGTTTCAGATACCTTGGATCGGTGATCCAGGTGGACGGGGAGATAGGCGGGGATGTCACTCACCGTATAGCGGCGGGGTGGTCGAAGTGGAGGCTTGCATCAGGAGTCTTGTGTGATAAGAAAGTGCCACAAAAACTCAAGGGGAAGTTTTATAGAGCTGCATGTGGTTAGACCTGCCATGCTGTATGGGACGGAGTATTGGCCGGTGAAGAAATCTCATGTTCAGAGGATGAAGGTTGCGGAGATGAGGATGCTTAGGTGGATGCGGGCTAACCAGGTTAGATAAGATTAGAACGAAGTTATTCGGGAGAAGGTGTGAGTGGCTCCAGTGGATGAGAAGATGAGAGAGGCGAGGCTTCGGCGGTTCGGGCATGTACGGAGGAGAAGCCCCGATGCCCCGGTAAGGAGTTGCGAGCGGCTAGCGGTTGTCGTTGTGAGGCAAGGCAGAGGGAGGCCTAAGAGATAATGGGGCGAGGTAATTAGACAGGACATGGCCAGGACGGGGATTTCCGAGGACATGACCCTTGATAGGAAAGTCTGGAGGTCTAGTATTAGGGTTGTAGGATAGGGGCTTCTAGATTTTTCGTACTCCTTTCCCGCCCATAGAGGATTAGTTTGTGTTCTCTTATGGTTGTCATTTCTGGTAGTTACTGTTTTAATATCATTGCATGCCTGCTTATTTATGGTACATATGTCTCTTATGTTTAGATAATTTTTATGCGAGTTATGCTGGAGTAACTAATGCGGCTTTTGTTTTTGTTTTTGTTTTTGTTTACCTTTCTTTTCCCTGCGCCGTGGGTCGATTGGAAACAGCCTCTCTGCCCTCTCGGGTAGAGGTAAGGCCTGTCTACATATTATCCTCCCCAGACCCCACTTTGTGGGAATACACTGGGTTGTTGTTGTTATTGTCTGTCATAGGTTAATAGTAAATACTGATATATAGTCATTGTAACAATGCTTCATTGAAATAGCGAGAAAAGTTTTTATACAATGTACAAATATGATCATTAGAAATTCTTTCAATAAACAGAATGTTCATATTTTTGCTTATGTCAGAGAAAAAAGATGCCATATAAACATGAGAAGTTTATAAGTTCAGCAGAATCCTTTTGGTGGTAAATGAGAAGCAAGACTAAATTTTGTCAAATATTTAGGAGTGAAAGAATAGGCTCAACTATAATAGTTACCAAGCAATTTTATGCTTGAACAGAGCCCTCGACAAAGAATTGAGTTTTTTCTTTCTTGTGTCTGCTACTACACTGTAGATAAAAAATAGACTCAATTAAAGCAATGTGTTTTCTTTCTTCACAAAAGAGCACTCGGTTCTGCAATAATGATCATCTTCTTTGTCTAAATTATCTTTTCTCAATTGCTAAAAGCATCACCGAAAAAGTTCAAATATTCTTTTTAGCAATCTCTAAAGCTCAAAAATACAGAAAGATAGCTTTTAAAAGCTTCCTTCTACTATATTTCTTGTCTCTTTAACTTTAACATTATAATATAGTAGCTATCCTTCCTGAAGAGTGAAGGGTGTAAAATTTTCTGATCATTTGGCTCTTTTAATAACTAATTTCTCACATGCATGTATACATATTCATTAATTATTTTGTGCCAATTTCAAGGCAGTCAATGGTATTAAGAAGAATCAATGAGAATAGAGAAAGACTCTACGAACGAAAATCAGGAATAGACATATGTTGTTCAAGGAGAAAAATAGGGTTCAATTGCTCTGGTACTTCTATCAGTCTTTTATCACAATCTTCTCGAGTCTCTTTTTTCCTTTTTTATGTATTTCTTAATACTTTTCAAAAACTCCTAAATCTGATCAGCATAAAGAAAGATGGTTTTATGTTGCTTTGGTGCCTTTGAAGTTCCTTAATGAAACTTTTACAGTTTTCTACATGTAATTTCTTCCATCTAATATTTATCCTGACAAGCCTAAATTAGTTTAGAGTATAGTGGGTGCATGTAACAGCATATATTTATTCCTCAATCACATCACCTCTGTGCAAAACCCTGTATATGACAACATGAAGGTAACTGCATAATGAACTTAACTGTCCAAACACAAAGGTTTATATATATATATATATCTCAATCTGTCCATCCTGACCAATATCAAAATGAAATGTAACTAAGTAAATACAAGAAGAGAAAAAGTCCTAACTCATTTTTCTTGAGCAGACCTCTATTTCAATTACAATAACAGTAAAGGCCCCAAGAAAAATATAGGTAGAAATATAATCATCAGTGACAGTTTATTGACCATCGCGACTCCAGTCCAGTACCATGGCGAATTTACCATACCAATAATAACGCATCCCATTGGACTTAAAAGTAACATACAAAATTCTAACGTTGCTTCATACCATCAATAAGTTTTTCTATATTTGTATAAAAATTTATGAAAATTTTCCTCCATTTTCACTTGAATGTACAACTTTGCATCAATGAAGGCCTCCTAATTTGTTCGCAAATATATCAAAAGAGAAACAAAAGAATGCTCAACAAATAGTTTAATTGTTTCAGGCATGTCATCAAACTCCTTGAATTCATCAATATTCATAGTCAATAATTTATCACATTGATTAAAGAATAAAAAATAATCGGAAGAATAAACCACTAAGATGGAAATTAGCACTAACTGCAAAATATAATATTTACAGATATATAATACGCTGAAAGTATGCTTACAAATAGTATTTAAAGTAGCAAAGTTAATTCCATCTTCCAACAGCAAGTTGTATGGTACAAATTATATAATTGCATGAGGAAGAAGAAAAGTTTAGATCCTGGTAATTTAATACACGAGTCTTTACGAGAATTAACAAAGAGGACATTACCAATTTACTCATAATTAGATAGTATTTAAAGAATTGCCCTTCGTCACAGCAAGACTTCCACTTATTATATAGTTAAAAGTTAAAATTAAAATGATCAGTTTGCAAACTACAAAGCAAAAAAACGTTCATCTATCTACTTTGGTTCGACGCTTCTGATTATTCACATTTCTTTCTTTTTAAGTTTTTTTGCTCTTTCGAGTTAGTTTATAAATTTTTACTCCATTTGTTTTTCAAAGTCTAATTAGTTTTTATCATATAAAGCACTTCAGTTACTTTTTTTGTTTGTTTGTTTCAGATTAGTGTTTAAGATGAGACAGTTCTATATATATTTCCACTTATTTATATATATTTTTAGCATTTTATGCAGTTTTTACTAAATATTTATTTTAATTGTATAAACTAATAATATAATATATTAAAACATGACGATCCTTGGGGCTTACACCCAGCATGGAGGCTTATGCCTCGTCCCATGTAAGAAAAATGTCTTGGCTGTCGCCTATCCCTTCTAAAACACTGGTCTATATCAAGTCTGTTATATGTTTTATGGTTTGCATACTTGGTTTTGATGATATATAATTGGAGTTATTTCACTGATTGGGATGGCAAATATATGTCACCCAACCTCAAATGGTGTTATAGCCACCTGACAGATTGGTATTCATTCAATTCATCTGTTTCTCTATTTGAATTATTAGGATTTATATGAAATATAATTTTATTATGTCCTTTGCAAATATATTTGTAAATATACTTAACAACTTTAATATTAGAATAAATTTTCATATTCATCTCGCAGTCAAACTCTCTTGGATACTTGAACTTACAATAAGTTGTCTTCTTTTTCATGCATGGGGTATGAGTCCGAATCTGCCCCCGTGATAACCACTAACTTTAATCACCTTTCCTTTGACAATTAAGGATAATAAGTAGGACGATCTTTCATAATTGATAGCAATTAACAGTTGCCCGATATGATTAATGAGGCTACGGCTCGTTTGTTACCCAGAAGAAAAAATGCAATGTGGTCCCAGCTACCAACTGTTATTTCACACAGCTTATAACTATAAGTATCAGGAAAGAAAGCAGAAAAAAGGGTTCCTCTCCTTCCCCATGGGAACTCTCCGAACGGAGAGAAAAGAAGGAGAGAGAACAACACATATGAGGGGGAAATCAGAGATAAAAAGAAAACATGATTGTAAGGCTCTGAACCTCTACATAGAGAGGCAGACCACCCTATTATAATCAATAAAAATCGTCGATATCTTCCATCCTCAGGAAAAAATATTCTTAATCGTTCTTTTCTTACTTAGTTTTCGAATTATTACGACTTGCTATGATTAGCCCGTAATCCTTGTACGTTGTTTTGTATTCAGAAAGTATGTAATAACTTTTGAGCTAAACAATTTAGCGCCGTCTGTGAGGATTTCCTAGCAAGATCGCGTAGGTCTTCCCAGAATCAAAAGAAAGGGGGACGCTGAAAAGAAAAATAATGGCCCAGCTTGAGCAAGCCGGCTGTCCCTCCTAGATCCCCAACATTGCGAACAAGAAAAAGGAATTCCCCCCCCCCCCCTCCCATTTCTGGGAGGACCCTTACGAAGCATCCCCCACACTCCCGAAGCTGGCCTCAAGCCAAGAGCTACCTCAAAGCAACCCGTATCACCAGGAAACCACACATAAATCACTCAAAGTCTTGAACTGTGACTCAGGCCATGCACATTCGCCAACAAATTCAACTTCGGTTGAACCAAGACTCGGGATATGCGCTCTCACCTTTAAATAATTGATAAGGTGACTCAGGCCACGCGCCTTCGCCAACAAATTCAACTACGGATTGAATCAAGACTCGGGCTATGCGCCCTCACCTCAAACAATTGATAAAGTTCAACAATAGTTTAACTGGGACTCAGGCCATGCGCCTTCGCCAACAAATTAAACTACGGTTGAACGAAGACTCGGGCTATACGCCCTCGCCTCCAACAAGTGATAAAGATCAACAATAGTTGAACTGGGACTCAGGCCATGCACCTTCACCGACAAAATCAACTACAGTTGAACCAAGACTCGGGCTATGCGCCCTTGCCTTAAAATAATTGATAAGGCGACTCAGACCACGCGCCTTCGCCAACAAATTCAACTGTGGTTGAACCAAGACTCGGGCTATGCGCCCTCACCTCCAACAATTGATAAAGTTCAACAATTGGTGAACTAGAACTCAGGCCATGCACCTTCGCCAACAAAGTCAACTACAGTTGAACCAAGACTCGGGCTATACACCCTCGCCTCCAACAATTGATAAAGTTCAACAATAGTTGAACTAGGACTCAGGCTATGCACCTTCGCCGACAAAGTCAACTACAGTTGAACCAAGACTCGGGCTATATGCCCCCGCCTTCAAATAATTGATAAGGCAACTTAGGCCACGCGCCTTCACCAGCAAATTCAACTACGTTTGAACCAAGACTCGGGATATGCGCCCTCGCCTCCAACAATTGATAAAGTTCAACAATAGTTGAACTGGGACTCAGGCCATGCGCCTTCGCCAACAAAGTCAACTACAGTTGAACCAAGACTAGGGCTATGCGCCGTCGCCTTCAAATAATTGATAAGGCGACTCAGGCCACACGCCTTCGCCAATAAATTCAACTACGGTTGAACCAAGACTCGGGCTATGCACACTCGCCTCCAACAATTGATAAAGTTTAACAATAGTTGAACTGGGACTCAGGCCATGCGCCTTCGCCAACAAATTCAACTACGGTTGAACGAAGACTCGGGCTATGCGCCCGCGCCTCTGATAAAGATCAAGAATAGTTGAACTGGGACTCAGGCCATGCACCTTCGCCGACAAAGTCAACTACAGTTGAACCAAGACTAGGGCTATGCGCCCTTGCCTTCAAATAATTGATAAGGCGACTCAGACCACGCGCCTTCGCCAACAAATTCAACTATGGTTGAACCAAGACTCGGGCTATGCGCCCTCGCCTACAATAATTGATAAAGTTCAACAATAGTTGAACTGGGACTTAGGCCATGCGCCTTCGCCAATAAAGTCAACTACAGTTGAACCAAGACTCGGTCTATGCGTGCTCGCCTTCGAATAATTGATAAATGACTCAGGGCACATCTCTATGACAACGATTTTAAAGCTTGTAGCAACGGTTTTGTAACAGGCACAATAAGCCATTTTTTGAGTAGTGATAGAATGGGGCACCAAGGCCAGTGGATGCCTGCAGGACTACCTCAGGTCTCCACTGGACTAAAGGCAGCAATCTCAAACTACAATCTGTAGGGTCTAGTATCGGATCTGCACAAAAGTGTAGAGTATAGCATCAGAACAACTGACCCCATCTATTGGTAAGTGCCGAGCCTAACCTCGGCGAAGTAGTGATGAGGCTAGGACACGACCAGCATTCATAAACTTGTGCAATTAACAATATCTAACAGAATAACAATAATAGAAGTTATCAAAAGTTTACGGGAATGGGCAACATGCTATGGCGAATACCAGAATAAGGGAACATAGAAATAACGAAAACAAAACAATCAAGGCACGTTGAACAGATAACAGTAACTAATCACAGCAACAGAAAATAAATGTACGACATCACCCTTCGTGCGTTTACTCTCAATCCTCACTATGCAATCAATAATTGAAATGTGCATGGCATCCCCTTCATGCTTTATCACTATTCCTCACCTTATGTATACATATAAATATAAATGTGCGTGGAATCACCCTTCGTGCTTTGTCACTCTTCCTCGCTATATGCATAAATATAAATGTAAATGTGCACGACATCACCATACGTGCTTTATCACTCTTTCCTCACCATATGCATAAGTATGAATATTCGCGGCATCACCCTTCGTGCTTTATCACTCTTTCCTCACCCAAATAATAGAAACAATAACACCCCGACAAGGGAATCAACAATGGAAACAAATACAAATCCTGGCGAGGGAATAACAATGGAAAAAAATACAAGTACCAGCAAAGGAATCCACTATAACCAATCTCATTCCAACAATTGTCTCTACAAAATAAAGCTCAACTTGGACTAACACTTAAGAATGGTAAAATACCAAAAAAATATCATAATCTTGTTCAACAGGAATAATCTTCAATTTAAGCATGGATAATACATAATGCGAATCACCACAATCACAATATAAGACTCACGGGCATGCTTGACGCCAACGTATAGATACTCGTCACCATACCTATACATCGTACAAAGCACTAACACATAGAAAATAAGACACAACACCTATTCCCTCAAGCTAAGGATAGGCCAAATACTTACTCGAATTCTATGGCCAAACTCAAGCCTCAAATACCGATTTCCCCTTAGATTACGCCTCCAATTCACTTGTATCTTGCCGCAATTAACAATACAACATCAATAAATGCTAAAGATTTCAACTCCAATGCTTAATTATAGGTTTTCTATCATTTTTTCCCAAAAAGTCAAACATAGACACCGGTCCCACTGGGCAAAATTTGAGGTTCGGACCAAAACTTGATTATACATTCACCCCCGAGCCTTGATATGCAATTAGTTTTAGAATCCAAGCACAACTTGAGATCTAATTTCCCAAATTTCACCCAACACCCACTTTCCAATGAAAATCTCCAGATTTTGTGATGAAATTTTGTAAAAAGATGAAGTAGATTGAGAGAAATGAGTTAGAAGTTATTTACCTCTGATATGGGGAAGAAATTTTCTTTGGAAAATGGCCTATGAGAGCTTAGGGTTTGAGAGAATTTGAAAAATGATGTTAATCCCGTCTAATTTACAATTTATGCAGTCGCATTTATCGCATTTGGGATGACAGGTGCACGAATGCGGCCAAAGCGTCGCAAATGTGAAGCTTGGCCTGAGCTGCTAACTTCACAAATATGAACTATTGTACGCAAATATAGTGACTGTTGAGGTTTCAATTGCAACATTGAGGTTCGCAAATGCAAAGGTCCCCCCTCCCCTCCGCCCTCTTATCGAAATTGTGACGGATCTTCGCAAATGAGATGCTCGCATTTGCGAGCCAGACTTTGCAAATACGAAGTTTGCAGATCTGCAACACAATAGCTATTTCTTTTAAGTCTCAAAACAATATGTGGCCTATCCAAAACTCACCCGAGCGCTCGGGGCTCCAAACCAAACATGCACGCAAGTCCAAAAATATCATACAGACTTGCTCGTGCGATCAAATCATCAAATAACATCAACAACTACGAATTTAGCATCAAAATCAACAAAATTCTCAAGAACGCCTAATATTACTATTTTCACAATCGAGGGTCCGATTTATATCAAATCAACTCCAATTCTCGGCAAATTTCACATATTCAACTTAAACATTATTTTAAACATGTACCAGCCTCCAAAACCAAAATACGGGCCCAATACCATCAAGTACACACACCATTTAATTTCCAAAAGTCTTTATATCTTCCAACAAATAATTTTCTTTCAAATTATTTTCTCGGACTAGGGACCTCAGAATTTAATTTTGGGCAAATGCGCAAGTCCTATATTTTTCTACGGAACCTCCAGTACCGTCAAATCATAAATTCGGGTCAGTTTACCAAAAATATTGACTGAAGTCAACATAAATTTAATTTTAAAGGCAAAATTAGCATTTTTCTCAAGTTTTCACATAAAGGCTGACGGGATATATGCCAGGACTGCACATGAAAATTGAGGTGAGACATAAGAAGGTTTTGAACGCCTCGAGACATAGATTTGACTGTTAAAACAAGAGATGACCTTTTGGGTCATCACACATGAAGTATTAACCAGCAAGAAACAGGTGCAAACATTGACTGGCCGTATATCCGCACTATCATAGTTCATCCCACGGTCATCCGGCAGGTGCCACAAATTCTTCAATGTGCTGAAAAAAGATAACGGGTTCTAGTGGAATTTAGAATGCATCGAGGCCTTGAGGGAACAAAGGCATACTTGTCTTCGCCCCCACTACTCGCTAATGCAGATCCTGGCGAACGCCTCCTAATATACTTGTCTGTCTCAGAAGATGCAGTAAGAGCAGTGCTAGTCCGCGAAAAAAAAGGTACGTAATCTCAAATTTATTACATTAGCAAACCCTGGTTGATATAGAAACAAGGTACCCCTTCCCCAAGAAATTGGACTTAACATTGGTTATAGCTTCATGAAAGCTTAGACCCTATTTTAATTGCCATCCCATACCAGTTCTAACGGCCTTCCTCCTACGGAGCATCCTACATAAACCCGAATTATCGGGAAGACTAGTCAAGCGAGCCATAGAATTAAGCGGACACGATATAACATATCAGCGTCAAACAACGATAAAATCACAGGTACTTGCCGGCTTTATCGCTGAATTTAGTGCTAAAATAATGCTCGAGGTTGAGCAGGAGTGTTCTCGTACCCCTTGCGGGAAACCTTATCCATGGGTCCTTTTTACCGATGGCGATCAAACGTGTTAGGATTTGGACTGGGACTCGTACTCGAGGTCCCAACAGGTGAAGTTATCCGCCAATCCATATAGTGCCTCGATATGACTAACAATGAGGCCGAGTATGAGGCTGTAATTACAGAACTAAAGATGGCTCTCAAATACGGAGCATGACAAGTCACCCTCATATGTGATTCACAACTCATTGTCAACCAAGTCACAGGGACTTTCTAAGTCAAAGAACAAAGGCTTCAAATTTACCAGGCTGAAATTCATAAACCACTACCAGAATTCGGTGAATGTCAACTCGACTAGATACCTCGAGCACAAAATATCGAGGTAGATGGCCTCGCCATACTAGCAGAAGCAATCAAAAACATCACTCAAGAAAATGTGGTCGCCCTCATCTACTTGTCAATAGAACAACAAGATGTACACTCTGTAAATTTGACTTAGGATTGGCATAACTGCATCATAGCATGCAGGAGGGAGTACTACCATCGGACAAAAAGGAAGCCAAAAAGCTTTGAATGTAGGCGGTCAGGTAAAACATCATGAACCACGACCTGTACAAAAGAACATTTGGGGTCCCCTTGGTGAAATGTCAAGGGCCAAACCACACAAGGCGTGTCCTCGAAGATGTACACGAGGGCCACTGTGGTGCCCATACTGGCAACTGAGCCCTTGTCAGAAGCGTGAGCAGGATATTACTGGCCCATAATGAAGAAGGAAGCTACCAACTACATCAAGAGGTGTGAGAAATGTCTGAAATACGCCCCTATGATACACCAAACAGTCTAGCTCCTCTACTCGATTATATCACCATGACCATTTATCAAATAGGGAATGGATATTGTTTGCCCTTCCCAGCTGGATGAGGTAACACTCGATTCCTTTTAGTTCTAATTGACTAGTTTTCCAAGTGGGTGGAAGCAGGTGCATTAGCCAAAATATGTGAACAGGAAGTTATCACATTCATATGGAGAAATATCATATGCCACTTCGGTATCCCTAAAGAAATCAGCTACGACAATGGACCCCAATTCACTAGAAAAAAGACCATCGGTTCTCCAAAAAATGGTACATCAAACGAATACTCTCCAAGCCATATCATCCCACCAGTAACGGTCAAGCTGAATCCTCCAACAAATAATATTGAACATCTTGAAGAAAAAGCTTGAGGACGCCAAAGGATTATGGTCAGAATAGCTACCATAGGTATTGTGGGCCTATTGCACTATGCCAAAAACGAGGACATGTGAAATGACATATTCACTAGTCTACGTGACTGCCGCCATGATACCTTCCGAGGTCGGGGAACCTAGCCTGAGATACTGCAATGAAAGCGGACAAAACAGATGAGAACATAAAACAAGACATCGATGAGGCAGAAAAACAAAGAGACGTGTCTTATGGAATAACGGTAGCCCACAAAAAACAAACAGAAAGGTACTACAACCAAAAAGCCAAAATACGACCACTCAAAGACGGAGACTATGTTCTCAACGCCAAAACACAAGAGACCAAAGACCCAAAAGCAGACAAACCAGGAACCAATTGGGACGGGCCATACAAATCACGGCGGCATCAAGAAAATGAGAATTTCAACTAGAAACAATGGAAGAAAAACTACTACAACACAATTGGAATGTCGCCCCCCTCAATACTTCAACTTCTAAAAAAGGACGCTCCTTAAGTCATACTCTTTTTCCCTCACCCGGGTTTTATCCCAGTTGGGTTTTCTCGGGGAGGTTTTTAACAATGCAACGAAGGGGACATCTCTAAGTTCAAGGATGGTTCATTGCCCCGCCTCCCGACTACTTCTCCAGGATGAACGATGAAGGGACTAGATATATGGAAACTTCTCCAATATATGTATGAAACGAACATGTATAGTATTCTCCAGTTAATAAAATAAACCATCATTTTGTACTCTCCGCCAAGATATTCTCCAATGAATGAAATAAAACAACATTTTTAAAATTTGACAATGCTATAATTACTTAACATTCGACCTTGCTCAAATTACTTAATATTCGACCTCACTTGAATCACTTAACATTCAAACTCGCTCGAATTTATTAACACGCGACCTCACTCGAATTACTTAACATTTGACCTCGCTCGAATTACTAAACACCCGACCTCGATGAAATTAATTGACACTCGATCTCGCTCAAATTACTTAACATTTGACCTCTCTTAAATTACTTAACATTCGACCTCGCTAGAATGACTTCACATTCGATATCGCTCGAATTACATTACACTCAACCTCGCTCAAGTTACTTAAGATCTACGATTGACTACGCCAAAACACTACACATAAGCGACCGAAAAACTAGGACTTCATTGCATAACAAATAAAAAATGACTCCGAAAAGACACAACAAAAAGGTAATAATTCCATTACAATTATTATATTAAAAACATTTTACGAAGGGCCCGAAGACGCACTCACAAAAATAGCAGGTCAAAAGAAAAAGAAGAATAACAGCCCTACACTGCATCATCTCCTTTGGTGTACTCATCATTATACCAAGAGTCAGAGGCGAGCCTGTTTGCATCGTTATCAATTTGAGCACATGATTTTTGCACTAAACCTTTAAATTCCAAAATAAAAATAAATATGTTTTTGAGTGCAATTACTTGTTTTGTTTGAAATTAGTTATATTTTTGTGTGTTTGAATAAGTAAGAAATTAGAAAAAATCAAAAATAGTAGTAAGTAATTTGTTAGTTAATTAGAAAATTAGTAAGATAGCTTAAGTAGTAGAAATTAGGAAAAAATAGCAGAAAACTACCAAAAAATACTAGGAAATTAGAGTAGGTAGTAAATTAGGATTTATAATTTTTCATAGAAGAAAAGAAAAAAAAAGTATAAAAAGCAAATACATAAAAATCATTAAAATCAGAAAATACAAAAAAAAAATAGGTTGTGTAATAATCTGGGCCAATTGTGAGTCCAAATAGCCAGCCCAATCCTTAGGCCCAAAGCAGACCCGGTCCAGGTCTCTAAGGGACTTGATCCCAGCCGTCCAATCTCATTGATCCAACGGCTGGGATATTTAATTGAATTTGAGTCTTAATTAATTATAGGAGACTTGATCTGGGCCGTCCAT
The DNA here is from genome assembly GCA_032618575.1 of Nicotiana noctiflora. Taxonomy (NCBI): domain Eukaryota; kingdom Viridiplantae; phylum Streptophyta; class Magnoliopsida; order Solanales; family Solanaceae; genus Nicotiana; species Nicotiana noctiflora. The sequence continues at coordinate 267,919 of JASVEL010000765.1, read as the reverse complement.
GTGACTTAATCTAACGGCCAAAGACCTTAGCCTCTTTAACAATCGAACGGTGTCGTTTAGGTAACGCTCGTCTGGGGCCGTTGATCTCCCTTCAACGAACGGTCAAGATTATCCCATATATGTGGCCTATAAATAGGCCTTGTCTGAGACGGCCGCTCATTTTACACGATTCAAAACCCTAAAGTCGGCCGCCTCTCTTCTCCCTGTCTTCATTTCCTTCTTCAAACCTCAGAAACCCTAGGCGGCCATGGCGGCCACCACCTTCCACGGTGGTCGCCGGCCCTTCTAATCTCTCCCATCTTCTTCTCCTTCTTCTTCATGCCATAGCACACCCAAAAAACCCAGAAAACCCCCTGTTCTTCGAAGTCCCGGTCACCGGAATCTTCGCCGGTGACCACCAAAGTATGAGAACCCACACGAAACCAATGCCATTCTCTTCTTCTCCATGAGATCTACCCACCCATACCACTGGTTCCCCTCGAATGTCCCTCAAACTTCTCGAATATCCCGAAGAAGGTCGTCGGAACCCTAACTCCGGCGACCCCAAATCCAACACCCAATCAAGACCTCACCTTTACCACCCCCTGAACACCCTCTTGCAACTCAAATCTCAAAAAGGCTTCGCCTTTAAGCCTTGAAAGAAGAAACAGAAAAGATTGAAAAAAAAAAGATCTGGAATTGAATAAAGAAGAAAAGAAAACAAGAAGAAAGGTCTGAGAGGGTCTGAGGTTAAAGAAAAGAAAAGAAAAAGGGAATAGGAAGCTCGGGGGACAGGCCCCGCAAGCTAAGTCCCTGACCCTTCTATGCTTTTTCTTTGCTTGATTTTTGTTGTTTGTTTGTTATTTCTGTGTGTTTAGCATGCTTTTGATCAATTAGTCGCATGAACTAGGATTTTTATTAGTCTTTGAAGAGTTTTAGTTTATTTGTTTGTTTTTCTGATTAAAAGACATGTTCTTCTTTATCTTGTTAATCTTTGTATGTTATTTCTTGTGTTATTAGACTGCATGTTTCTTGCTTAGACATAGATTTTATCTGGGTCCTTTCTTTGTTTTTTCTGTTTCATGCTTTCTTTGTTCATGTTCTCTGACTTCGTATGTTTTTGACTTGTTTAGTTTTAGGGTTCTATAATCATCTTATTCACATCCTTTGTTATTACTTTGTTCTAACTGTTTTAGGTTTAGTTTAACACTAATGATGGCTTTCATCTTATTCATCTGCATATGCATATTTTCCTGTTTGTTTATTTTCATGTTCTGTTTCTTCCATGTTTAGTCAGGTTTAGTCTAATACATGTTTAGGGTTATTAAGTGTTTGGTTTGTCTTTCGAGTTCAAAATTAGATCTTGATATTCATGTTCTCTCTTCTATTCTGTTAGGGTTTTTATCTTGTTAGTTTTCAATAGCTCTTCTGTCAACTTACATGTTTGGATCCTGATACTATGTTCAATGGTTTGTCTTTCATTGTCACTCATGATTACTTTTGTTGGTTTGCAACATCTCAATTGTTTCTGTATCTTCACATGTCTAGTCTTAGTAAAGCTTGGCAATCTTTATTCATCCCTTATCCTGTCTTTAATCTGGGGGTTCACTTCTTTGCTCACATGCTGGCGGTCTTATTTGTAGTGCAAGTCTAGTACTTTTGTCATACCATCTCTCATATGTCTTATTTGATGAATGAGTATGCCAATTTGGGGTCTGTTTCTCTTCATGTTACCCTCATATGATAGACTTAGGTTTCTCTTCTCACTGATTCTCCATGTTTTCCTGCTTTACATGCTTCATCTATTGCTGACTGTTTGTGATAGTTTAGTTCTGTGCATGTCTATGATCATTAATCTTAAGGATTTTGGGAATTTTTCAATTGTCATTTGACCTGAACTAGTGGTAACTTAGGCTAGATTGACATAAGTTTGACACTTTGTTACATGAATTGGATGAAATTAATTGATTAACCAGAATTCAACCATATCAAATTTCCCTTTCTGAGTTCTGGATAATTGATGCATGTGTTTGATTTATGTGGCTCTGTGTACAAAAATATGTTGGAATAACTAAGTTTTCAGTAGTTCTTGTTGGTATGATTAGATGATTAACATTCACTAACCTTAGGAGAATTGGTTATAGCTGTTAGTGCTAGGCTTCATAAAAGTGGTTAGTTTTGAAATAGAACTAAAACTGAAAATGATCATAATTAGGCTATAGGTTTAATAATTGGCCTAAGAATGGTCAACCTTGCAAAGGGTTGACCAATTCTGTGAGCCCTAACACACAGTCCACCTTAAAACAGTGGCTGGTTGTGCAAAAGGGGCTATGTCTGCAAATGCAGACTAGCCCAGGCTCTATATTGAGCCCTGAACAGCAAAGTGGCCAAACCTGTAAAGGTTTTGGGCCCAGTTGTTCAGTATATGGCTTTAATAGCCCAAGCTAAGTCTCAACTTGAGACTGGCTAACTTTTAAATAGGTTAATCATAATAACAAAGCAGGCTATGCCTGCAATTAGCTTTAATTAAGAATAAATTGGTCTTAATTGACTGAAATTAGTTTAAAAGTGGCTAAAATTGAAATAGCTCTTAGAAATAAAACTGGCCAGCCCTTAAATACTAATGCTAGGGCTGGCTATTAGTTAAATAAGTCCAAAGAAGCTGAAAATTAACCTAGGCATGTCTAGTAAATCAGCAGTGGCATTCAGGGCATAATTGGAAACCAATAGGTAAAATGGTGAATAGTGTGAAACATAAGAGGGTAGGGGAGTCATTTGTACCCCTGATTTCTGCAATTTTGCAGAGATTTAAGGGTATAATGGTCTCCCTAAAATGGGAAATCTGTAAAAATCTCCATCCCTTAGGGCTATACTAGTAAAAACCCCTTAAAAGGAATCTTTGGAACCTTCCAGCACATGCTGGAAGGATTTCTGGTAACGGAATTGGGGGGTTAAGTGTACATTTCACAAATTTTAGAGGGGAAAGTTGGGATTAATCCCATAACTTTCTCCCCAAGTTTTCAGCCTTTAGTTAGCTATAAATACACCCTAAAAAGGGGCTGAAAGGGGGGATTCCACGGTAGAACATTTTGAGCAATCTGAAATTCATACTTGAGCTAATTGTTGAGAAGAAATACTAGGAAAACATAGCAATTTAGTAGTCATCAGTTCTGGAAATTCCGAGTGTGAAAGCTTTTTGGTTTTAATCTATTCTTGCTGGATTCTTTTGCTCGGATTTTGCTGGGTTTCTTGCTTTGCTGTGTTGCTGTGCTTCCTTCACTTCACTGTTGCATTGCTCTAAGTTGATTGCTGTTACTTACTTGCATCCCCTAGACTCATTGGTCTTCTTCTCTGTGATCCAGGTACTTTTCTACCAGAAATGAAGCTGTAATGGAATTTGAAATGAAGACTTGGAATTATTTTGTTATTCATTTGTAGTTTCGCTTTTAATTTGTAGTATGCTGTAGTATATAGCAAAGAAAAACAGAATCTAATGATGTAATAATGTAATAGCTAGTAATAGTAGTAGTATAATGTAGATAGTTTACCACTTAGTCTAAATAGGTAAAGGTTCTAAAATAACAAGTTAATAAGACTTGCTAGACTAACAATCTGGTAATAAAATTCATGAGGAAATCAGCAGTGAAGTAGTAGTATTGGCGCAGATCACTTATCACTAGTTAAATAGGAATACTATTAAAACTAGAACTAAGCTTTGGTAAAAAATCAGTTGTTCAATCATGTTTAAACCTTTTGAATCACTTAGTCATAGATACGTGTATAGTCATTGCTCATATATATGATTAATTGGTTTGCGGATTTAGGCTCACACCTGTTTAAGTCTGAACAAGTTGATAATTGGATATTGTAGTGGGTTAATTAAGATGAATTGGTGATGAGAAAGGCTTAACATGTAACGAATACAACAGTGTAGTTAAAAATGAATTTAATGGCTCTTTCAATCTTTCTGAATGTAGATGATAACTGACTAAACCACTTCGAGTAGGTCAAGGTCTTGTAATTAATTAAGGATTGATTTTAGATTTTTGAACCACTGAGTAATTAAAACATTAGTATAGATTCTTATTTAAGAGCACACAGTGAGGATAATTAGTTGAGTTTTCATTGACTTAAGATTATTGTTTTTGCGTATTGGTTTCCTTTACATGTTTAATGATCAATAAAAATGATTTTGATTCCATCTTCAATTCTGAGCATTATTTCTGTTACATGAATTCTATATCATATTTCTGTCATTGCAATCCAGTTTGGGCCCAAAACAATACGTGGGCCTGAACCATGATACCATTCGATTGAGCTACCCAAATGAAGATCCGAAGACTGCTTAGGCACATTCGGTAGAAAGATGAAGAACCAGGCCCAATTAAATAATCAAACTCGACGGGCCTGGGATTCTTATTGTTGAGACACGATTAAGGAAAAAACAAATATAGAAAACATAGTTAAATATTAGTATCCTTTAATAAAAATTGGGACGAGCCTCGCCCGAATAACACCGGGGCCCCCATTTAGTAATGATATAACACAAATAGACCCGGGAAAGCTAATAGCTAATTCCATAGCTTCTCCCAAAAGATTTAAAAGCCGATAGACGTTACTTTAGGGCACGATTTTAATATACCTTCCTATGAATGAGTGTGCACTTGGTGCGACTCAAATCCAAATCTCGGTAAAGCTGAAATACACCAAAAGTCATAGGCGTACTGGTTGCGGTATGACTCGAGGCGTGTTTTCGCGATACCGCAAATTCCTAAAAATGATATTTAACGTAAAAGCACATTATGTTGTTAAAATCTATAACTGAGTCAAACAAAAGTCAAGAACGACAGTGGAGCGACCGTGCTAAAACCACGGAATCCGGGAGTGCCTAACACCTTCTCCCGGGTTAACGGAGTTCCTTATCCGGACCTCTGCTTCGCAGACATTTTAAGAGTCAAAATTCCTCGGATTCGGGATTAACCGGTGACTTGGGACACCATTGTCATTCCCAAGTGGCGACTCTGATTAAATCTCTAATAAAATCCCGAACCGATTGTCCTTAAATTGGAAAAACTCCTTCCCTTACGTTATTTTATCCGTCTCGGGTAATTGAGCGTCGGGGTATACCCTACAAGTGTATTTATACACCTTACACATGTTTGGGGTAGTAAAAAGGGAGGTGTGACAGCTCTGGCGACTCTGCTGGGGACCCAACCCTGAATTTCGATTTCAGGGTTTAAGAACTCGAGCTCCTTAGAACTGCCGATCGCGTTTTTGTTTGACTTCATTATATGATTTGAACAACATGCTATGTGCTTTATCGCTTTGATATTATGTGGATCGTATATAAAATTGTGCCGAAAACCTTTCTCTCTTCACCCCCGGGGATGTGCTTACTGGTTGAGACTCCCCTTTCTGTTAAAGTCACCCTGAATTAAGAAAACAGAGGCCGGATAAGTTACAAAGCCGATTGACTCCGCGGGTCACCGGTACGTAGCCCCCTCCTCGATTCGAGTTGTCCGCTCGGGTACACGGTCTAGCAATCCATGAAACCCTAAGATTTTGAACATAGGTCTAGGACGATTATTTGCATCATATTTGACTTAGGGGACTCAACACAGGGGTTGGGTCCGTCTAGGATAGGTGACCCGGTATTGAAAAGACCGAGCATGATATGTGTTGCATTTTATTGTCCTTGATCGTTATGCGGACCGGCGAAAATCCCGAGATTGGAAAATTGTTGAAAAAGGAAAAAGAGAGAAAGGAAAATAATGATTTGTAGAAAATAGGTACAAGGAAAAATTGAAGATTTGAAAAAATAGGTGGAACATTTTTGAAATAAGTGGTCAAATAATCTGACCGAACTACGCAGGTTTGATTCTCGCCATTAGGTGGGATACGTAGGCAACCCTTAAACGGGTCCAACCACACTTTTAGAAAAAAAAAAGACCAAAAAGATTTTCTTTTCAAATAATCGAGGTGATTGCTATTTTTGGAAATGGCCGAATGTTCCGAAAGGACGACGGAAGGCTGTTTTTTGCAAAAATGGCCACTTCGAAAATTATTTTCCTTTTCTTTCATTCAAAAATTGAAAACTTGCATTGAAAAAGATTTTTTCTTTTCTAAATAAAATCACCTTAATAAATGTGCAGGACGAGCACGATGATGAATGAACAATTTTTCCTAAATAAAATTCCTTTGGAGCTGAGATTATGGTGGCAGGACATGGGATCCGATGGTCAAGACTGGGTCAAAAGGTACTTGAAAGGTCTTACGGGGTTACTCGAAATAGTTCCTCGAGGTGATGTGGTTAGAGCGTTGGTCACGTTTTGGGATTCGGCACACAACGTATTTCATTTCCCGGATTTTGAACTTACCCCAACTTTGGAGGAGATTGCCTTTTACATTGGGAAGACCGAGGTTCCGTTGAAAGGAAAATACCCGGTATCTCCGAGGACGGTGACAGTACATCGCTTCCTCGACTCTTTGAAAATTGCCCGGAATGTTCATAATGAAGATCTGGCCGACGGGTTTTGTTCTTTAAGCTTCATCTACAATAGGTTTGGGCATGTTGGGGGTTTTAATGATCTTACCAACAAGCTGTGTTGCAAGTCCAACCGGGCGAAATGGGAAGAACACCGGAGGTTCGCATTTTTGGTGGCATTTCTTGGAATTGTTGTATTCCCGAGGAAAGATGGGCATATCAATATAAAAGTCGCCGGGGTAGCTTCCACACTGATAGTACAAGAAAACTGTACTCTGGCCCCGATGATTGTTGCGGATATCTATCGTGCTCTGACTGCGTGCAAAGCGGGGGCTACTTTCTTCGAAGGGTGTAACTTGATCTTGCAAATCTGGCTAATTGAGCATCTGTGCCACCACCCTTCATTCTCGAGCTATGGTTCGACCGATCGGGCATGTTTGGAAGAGTTCAATGCGAGGACAAAAGAAGTAAAGTTGCCAGAGGGAGTCCAAGGTTGGATTATGTATCTTCGATCACTAACCGACGGTCAAATTGATTGGACGTATGACTGGTTACCTCTTGACGAGGTGATATACATGCCAACGGAGGGATCGCCATTTTTGATCATGGGTTTGAAGAGTATACAACCTTATGCCCCATACAGGGCCCTGCGACAGTTGGGTCGGTGTCAAATTATTCCAAGAGATGGGGACCTCAGTGTGCAAGCTGTGAAGATTGGTCCGGACGGGCAATTCCGGAAGCAAAAATCCGGCAAATCTGGAATGAGTGCCAAAATTTGAAGATTGATACTTGTGTGCCGAATAGAGCAAAAGGGGAGATATCACCTGGATACTCCACCTGGTACCGACGAGGGGTTGAACACGAACGTCTTTCAAAGAGACCTCACTTGCAAGATCTGATAGAGCAATCCGAGGAAAATTTGAAATGGGCATCCAAGGAAAAGGAATATAAGGCAAAAATCAGTTTGGAAGATAAACTGAGAAATCTTCATTTCGAAAGCGGCTTACAAGCAGCATCCGATGAAGGGGAAAAGAAACAGCATAAAAAAGAAAATGATATGTTGAAGGCTCAAATAGCTCAAATGAAAATTGCATCCGAGACCCCAGTTCGTTCAGCCCGCGATGAAAAGTTAATTGAGATTCTCCGGCGGAAAGTAAACGACTATGGCTTCGATTTGGATGTAGTTGAAAAAGAGTTAGCCAAGGCTCGGAAGCAAATGGACAAAGACGCCGAGGAAAGAGCCAAGTTGGTCCGGCAACTACATGACAAGCACGATGTTGAAATAGCTCAGCTTAGGAAGAAAATGATCTCAGCCACAGTCAAAAGTAACAAGATTATCAAAGATCTTGAAGAAGAAAGAGAACACTGCTACACGACCATGGCTAGATTGGAATTGAAGCTACAACAAGTGCAAAAGGACAACCAACACACCTTGGATGCTCGCGCTCAGCAAATAAGTCGTCTATTGCAAGAAAAAGGGGTCATCAGAGAAAAGATTGTTCGCATCGCCCAGTATATCACCCAAAAGACTCAGCTTTGTGAAGATATGACTCGGAGGACTTTCGTATCTGCAGTGAAGTTTTTTGTACAACAAGTCATGGCCGACCTGGATAGGCTTCAAAGGGGTTTAGCATATAGGCCCGCGGCAAGGCCGAACGATGCCTCGCGGGCACTAGGTGCATTAATGTACTCTTAGGTCATGCATCGTCTTTTATTTCATTTTTCTTTTTCTTACACATCACTTTGTAATCAAGGTTTTGAATTATCAATGAGAAAACAAAGTGTTGTTACCAATTCTTTTACTTTATATCATTTCCTTTATATCCGCTAGGCAAATAAATAGGAACGTGATTATGAAAACGGCAAGGAAAAAGAGAGAAGAGAAAAAGCAAGAAAAGAGAAAAAGCAAAAGAGAAAAGAAAAGAAAAGAAGAAAAGAAAGAAAGAAAACAAAAGAGCGGAAAAAGAAAAATGATGATTGAAGTGAGCAGCAGCCGGGATGATGCATAATGACTCGGGCGAATGTGTTTGTTTTTAAAGTTGTTATATCTTATTCATGTGCTAACAACTAACAAGTGTTGATGTTTGTGAGTCCAGATTTTCTAGGCAACTGGCATACTGGCTACCCACTCATACAACACCAGGTCCAAAAAGATGACAAAGGCTGTGTCCCAGGAGATCGAGGCAACCATTGTAGACCCTGCTCACGAAGAAGAGATCGTGGATGTGGCAGGGATGAAAGAAGAAATGTACAAGTTAAGACAGCAGATGGCTGAAATGTACCAGGCTTGGTCGAGAGGTCAACCACTACCAGCCTACCCTGCTAACCCTGCATATGTCCCTCCAGCCAATCCTAACCCCGAGCCACCAACACCGAACTCATCATCCACCTACCCCGATTACCCTCACTACTATGCTTCCACCTCCCAAATGCCACCACCTCCAGCCAAGCAAACACCACCTCAGGTTCCACAAGTTGCTCCTGTATATGTGGCACCTCCGCCCGTTGTTATCCACAAATCCTCTAGCGAACCAATGTTTCATATCCAGGATTCTCACTACTACCCCCCGGAGCCTACTTTCAGACAACACGAGTCTCACGCTCCCATAATAGAAGCTAGTGCCGGGCAGGAGGAGATGGCTCGAAAGGTGAAGAGTCTTGAGAACGCTTTCCGCAATATGCAAGGGCCGGGAGGGCAAGTAAGTGTAGCCTACAAAGACCTGTGTTTGTTCCCTGAGGTGCAGCTTCCTGCAGGATTTAAGTTGCCCAAGTTCGACATGTACAACGGACACGGGGATCCGGTAGCTCATCTAAGAGGATACTGTAGCAAGATGAGAGGCGCGGGAGGTAGAGATGAATTGTTGATGGCGTACTTTAGCCAAAGTTTGAGTGGATCGGCTCTGGAATGGTATACCCGACAGGACCATACAAGATGGTTCGTTTGGGATGACTTAGCGCAAGCTTTCGCTAGTCACTTTCAGTACAATTTGGAGATCATACCCGACAGGTTATCCCTTACCAAGCTGGAGAAAAAGCCAAGAGAGAGCTTTAGAGAATACGGTTTTACATGGAGGGAACAGGCCGCTAGAGTGGATCCGCCAATGAAAGAAGGTGAGATGGTGGATTGTTTTCTGCAAGCTTTGGAGCCAACGTACTACGGCCATCTAGTGTCTGCAATCGGGAAAAGTTTCAACGAAGTTGTGAAAATGGGAAGTTTTGTAGAAGAGGGTTTGAAGACGAACAAGATTATGAGTTTTTCGGCTATCAAAGCCACCAATCAAGCTATACAGAGTGGAAGTGGAGGAGTGATGGGAAAGAAGAAGAAAGAAGAAGTATCAACCATTGAAAGCAGGTCCTGGAGTCGCAACCCACAATATAACTCACCCAGACCCTATCGCCAACATCCACCAAGCCCGTCAACTCCATATAATCCACCACCACCATCTTACCCGCCAAACCCCTACAACACACCAAGCCCATATAACCCACTACCACCACCATACCCACCAACTGTACCACATTACCATCACCCTCAAACCCAAGCTTACCCACCACCACTACCCCATGTGTGGAGAGCTCAAGCTCCACACAATGTGTACCATACCCAAAACACATACTCAACCCCTAAACCTTACCGCAACCAGAATAGACCCGGGCCGGATGCTGATTGGAGAAACAAAGCGAGAAAAACATTCACTCCTCTCGGAGAGTCATATACCATTCTTTTCCACAGGTTGAAAGAATTGGGGATGTTGAGACCAATCGCACCAAAAAATCCGAACCCACCCCCGAAAAATCTTGATTCTTCTGTCAGATGTGAATATTGTTCAGGAACATTGGGCCACGATACTGAGAAGTGTTGGCAATTAAAGAATGCCATCCAAGATCTTATCGATGAGAGGAGAATTGAAGTGCAGGCTCCCGAGGCCCCAAACATTACCCAGAATCCATTGCCGAATCACCACGAAACAAATATGATAGAGCTAGTGCAGGGTGATGGCAATCAAAAACCATCTCAGGCCGTCATGATGATAAAGTCGAGTGACAAGTTAGAGAAAGAAATTGTGAAAGAGGAAGCAATTGTTGAGAAACCAAAGCCGGTAGTGATGGGAGGTTTAAAGGTGGTAGTTCCAGGTGCAAAGACGATCGTAACTGTGAAAGGAGCAAGTGCAGAGCCAGTGATCATAAAACCAGTAGTACAAATGCCAGTGGTGAATACGAAGACCGTGCCTTGGAACTATAATAAGGTAACAGTAGTTTACAAGGGAAAAGAGATTTCTGGTGAAATTAATGAAACGCATGGACTTACTCGATCCGGAAGGTGTTTTGCTTCAGAGGAACTGAGAAAGATGAAAACGGTAAAAGAAAGTCAACTGAAGAAGCCAGTGTCGGAGGAGGAAGCAGAGGAATTTCTTAAGAAAATGAAGTCGCAAGAGTACTCAGTGGTCGAGCAGTTAAGAAAGACCCCGGCCCAGATTTCTTTGTTATCTTTGTTGATACATTCAGAGGAGCACCGGAAGGCTCTTATGAAGATTCTAAATGAGGCTCATGTTCCGGAGAAGATTTCAGGTGTGTCATTTGGAGAAGATTACCAGCAAAATTTTCGAGTCCAACATAATCACCTTCTCTGATAGGGAGTTGCCGGTGGAAGGAACTGAACACAATAAAGCATTGTACCTCACGGTAAAGAGTGAAGAGTCAGTCGTGACTAGGGTATTGATTGACAATGGATCGAGCGCGAACATCTGCCCGCTGTCAACTCTAGGGAAGCTGAACATTAGCCCGGACAGAATCCGGAGAAACAGTATCAATGTGAGAGGGTTTGACGGCGGAGGTAAGAACACGTTGGGGGATATTATTTTGGAAGTGACCATCGGTCCCGTTGATTTTACGATGGAGTTCCGGGTGCTCGATATTGTCGTATCATATAACTTGCTGTTAGGTCGACCCCTGGATTCATGCGGCCAAAGCGGTACCATCTTCTCTACACCAGATGGTCAAGTTTGAATGGGAGCAGCAAGAGATTGTTGTACACGGAGAGGAAAATGCTTGTAATGTGGTAGCACCTTTTGACGGTACCGATGGGGATCGGGGTCCTTGGGTCTACCAAGTGACGGATGTTGTAGAAGTGAACAAAGTTGCTGAAGGAGAAAAGTTACCAACCCCGATGATGGCACCAACTGCTATAATGGTGGCCAGAGAGATGCTAAAAAACGGATTTACACCGGGGAGAGGATAAGGCAAAACACTGCAGGGGGTCACTCAACCAATTCAGCTTCCGGAGAATAAAGGCACATTCGGCTTAGGGTTCAAACCCACCTTTGCCGATATCCAAAGAGCCTCTAAAGCCAAGAGAAACTGGACCTTGCCCAAACCCATACCCAAATTATCCGACATCTTTATCGGGCCTGGTACAAAACATCAACCATCTGCTGCAGCAAAGTGCATTGAGACCCAACTTGATGAAGAAAGGCTTGGTTTTAAGAAATTGTTCTGGGAGGTGAATACGATTGAAGCAGGGGAAGGCACGAGCAACATGGACGTGCAATTTGTGGGGCCCCGAGTCACATTGAACAATTGGGAAGCTACTCCTTTCCTTATCCGGAAGGAGTCTTGGTAGTTAGCTCAAAATTTCATCATTGTTTCCCCGAAAGTAGTTGTTATAATTTCCCCATTCCCCTCATGAAAAAAAAATCACCATGTATCCCGAACATCGTTCGTTTCTTTTATTAATGAAATGCGGTTTTTCCTTTTTCTTTCCTTTTGCCTTATTTTTCTTTATTTTTCCTTTTGTACAGTTTTGCATGTGTTGATTCCAATGCCATGTCATGCGTGAAGGATTCTAGACCCAATTCTGACAATCACGCTACTATACAAGAAATCGAGGAAGATAGTGAAATAGAATGTGAGGATGAGGAAACCCTGGAGGAAATAAGTAAGGACATGAAACAATACGAGGAAAAACCCAAGCCGAATCTGAGTGATACAGAATCTATAAACTTGGGGAGCGAAGATGATGTCCGAGAAACAAAGATTAGTGTGCATTTGGAGGCACCCCTCAGGGATGAATTGATAAGGTTGTTACATGAATTTAAGGACATCTTTGCCTGGTCCTATGATGACATGCCCGGGCTTAGCACAAATCTAGTGGTACACAAGTTGCCGATCTACTCTGAATGCCGGCCGGTGAAACAAAAGCTGAGAAAATTCAAAACGGACATTAGCGTGAAGATAAAGGAAGAGGTGAATAAGCAGTTTGAGGCAAAGGTCATAAGAGTTACCAAATACCCCACCTGGTTGGCAAATGTTGTGCCGGTCCCAAAGAAAGATGGCAAAACCGGAGTGTGTGTAGACTATAGAGACCTCAACAAAGCCAGTCCGAAAGGATGACTTCCCATTGCCAAACATTCACATATTGATCGACAATTGCGCCAAGCATGAGATCGGTTCGTTTGTGGATTGTTATGCAGGTTATCACCAGATCCTGATGGACGAAGAAGATGCTGAGAAAACTGCCTTCATTACACCTTGGGGGACGTACTGTTACAGAGTAATGCCGTTCGGATTGAAGAATGCCGGGGCAACTTACATGAGGGCAATGACCACTATGTTTCATGATATGATGCATAGAGAAATTGAGGTATATGTGGACGATGTCATCATAAAATCCAGAAAACAACCTGATCATGTGAAAGATTTAAGGAAGTTTTTCCAAAGACTCCGGAGGTACAATCTAAAACTCAATCCAGCGAAGTGTGCTTTTGGAGTGCCTTCAGGGAAGCTACTGGGGTTTATTGTGAGCCGGCGAGGTATTGAACTGGATCCATCAAAGATCAAGGCTATTCAAAGTCTACCTCCGCCGAAGAACAAGAAGGAGGTCATGAGTTTGCTAGGAAGGTTGAATTACATCAGTCGATTCATTGCTCAATTGACATCAACATGCGAGCCGATCTTCAAGTTGCTGAAGAAAGATGCGGCAGTGAAATGGACCGACGAGTGTCAGGAAGCCTTTGACAAGATCAAAGAATATTTGGCTAATCCTCCAGTGTTAGTTCCTCCGGAACCAGGGCGACCTTTGATTTTGTATTTGACGGTGCTAGACAACTCTTTCGGTTGTGTACTGGGTCAACATGATGAGACAGGCAAGAAAGAACAGGCCATCTACTACCTCAGCAAAAAGTTTACATCTTACGAGGTGAAGTATACCCAACTGGAGAGAACTTGTTGTGCATTGATTTGGGTGGCTCAGAAGCTAAAGCATTATTTGTCAGCATACACTACGTACTTGATATCACGGTTGGATCCTCTCAAGTATATATTTCAGAAGCCTATGCCTACGGGAAGACCTGGCCAAATGGCAGATTCTGCTCACAGAATTCGACATTATCTATGTAACTCGTACGGCAATGAAGGCACAGGTTATTGCGGACCACTTAGCCGAAAATCCGGTGGATGATGAATATGAACCACTGAAAACATACTTTCCGGATGAAGAGGCAATGCTTGTCGAGGAGATGGAGCAAGAGGAAAGACCAGGATGGAAAATGTACTTTGATGGAGCCGTCAACAGCAGGGGCGTTGGTATCGGAGCGGTACTCATTTCAAGTACGGGTCAACACTATCCCGTTACAGCTCAGCTTCGATTTTTCTGTACCAACAATATGGCCGAATATGAGGCATGCATCTTGGGATTAAGGATGGCCATTGACATGGGTATTCAAGAGATTTTGGTCATGGGTGACTCGGATCTCTTGGTACACCAAATTCAAGGGGAATGGGAGACACGAGATTTGAAATTGATACCATATCGGTATTGTTTGCACGAGTTGTCTCAAAGATTCCGGTCTATAGAATTCAAGCACATCCCGAGAATGCACAATGAGATTGCAGATGCTTTGGCCACATTGTCCTCTATGTTGCATCATCCGGACAAGACATATATAGATCCGCTCTAGATCTAAGTCCGAGATCAGAATGCTTATTGCTTCGCTGTGGAAGAAGAGTCGGATGGAGAGCCGTGGTATCATGATATTAGAGAATACTTGAAAGCCGGCAAATACCCGGAGCAAGCCACTGGAGACCAGAAGAGAGCCATCAGGCGTCTAGCCAATGGATTTTTCTTCAGTGGAGGAGTGGTATACAGAAGAACACCAGATCTGGGTCTATTGAGATATGTGGATGCACAACAAGCAAATGAAATCATGATTGAAGTACATGCTGGAGTATGCGGACCCCACATGAGCGGATATGTTTTAGCAAAGAAGATCTTGAGAGCTGGGTACTACTGGCTCACGATGGAGCGTGATTGTATCAGGTATGTAAAGAAATGCCATCAATGTCAGGTACATGGGGATCTTATCCACTCCCCGCCTTATGAGTTGCACACAATGTCAGCACCATGGCCCTTTGTTGCTTGGGGCATGGATGTCATCGGCCCAATAGATCCAGCCGCTTCTAATGGGCACAGGTTTATCCTGGTTGCAATTGATTATTTCACCAAATGGGTCGAAGCTAAGACATTCAAGGCAGTGACGAAGAAAGCGGTGGTGGATTTTGTGCACGAGAATATCATATGCCGATTTGGAATCCCCAAAGTGATTATCACAGGACAATGGAGCCAATTTAAACAGTCATCTCATGGCAGAAGTTTGTGAAAGGTTTAAGATCACGCACCGTAATTCCACACCTTACAGGCCAAAGGCAAATGGTGCAGTAGAAGCAGCAAATAATAACATCAAGAAGATTCTCCGGAAAATGGTGGAAGGATCCCGGCAGTGGCATGAAAAGTTACCCTTTGCTCTCACGGGTTACCGCACGACGGTACGTACTTCTATCGGAACCACACCTTATACTCTGGTGTATGGAACAGAGGCCGTTATACCCGCAGAAATAGAAATACCGTCATTGCGAATTATAGCCGAATCTGAGATAGATGACGATGAATGGGTAAAGGCCCGGTTAGAACAGTTAAATTTGATTGATGAGAAGAGATTGGCCGCGGTCTGCCATGGACAGTTGTATCAGCGGAGAATGGCCAGAGCATATAATAAGAAGGTACGACCTCGAAAGTTTGAAGTTGGACAGCTGGTATTGAGGCGTATCTTACCACATTGGGCAGAGGCAAGAGGCAAGTTTGCACCGAATTGGCAGGGACCGTTCGTGGTATCACGGGTGTTGTCTAATGGAGCATTATACTTAACTGATGTTGAAGGAAAGTGCATAGAGACTGCTATCAACTCAGATGCAGTCAAAAGATACTATGTATGATTCCTTTTCAATTGTATGTTTTGTATTTCGTTGTGATTTTGGAATTGAAATGACGAAGGCATTTTATTCTCTATCCAAACACTTTATCCATTGTTAACCCCTTTGAGCCTTAATGAATGAATTCTTTCATATCCCTCTCTCGGAATCACTTTAATGCAATAAGTTCTCAATGGCCAGAATGAAAAATGAAATGATGGAAAAATGAAAAGAAAAGAAAAAAAAATGACAAAAAATGAAAAAAAAATGAATGAAAAAATGAAAAATGAAAAAAAAAAGAAAAAGACAAAAATCGGGAAAAAGTCAAAAAGAAATCCATCTAACTTTTGAAGTTGGATGAACTACGTCTGACTTGATCCCGAAAGGGTACGTAGGCAACCTCTCTGAGGTTCAGTCACAATAAAGAAAAAATCCAAAAATTCCCCACATATTGAAACTGGGGCAGAAGTCATGTTTTAATAATTCCGAGAGTTGTAAATATTTTTAGCCCTCGTTGAAATTTTGAGCCTTTATATCTTTCTTTCTTAACCCGTCCAAAAGCCACGTTACAGTCCAAAGAAAGACCTTCGGATCAATTCTGAAATGATAACGAATACAACGAAGGAGCGAAACATCGGACAATACCGTGGAACAGAAAACAAAATACAAAAGCAAAAATGGAAAAAACATAAAAAATGAGAGAGTCTCACCAGTGAAAACCTTAGCCGGCACTGTGAGGCGATTGTGAGGTTGAGAGAAATAAAATGAGAGAGTCTCACTAGTGAAAACCTTAGCCGGCACTGTGAGACGATTGTGAGGTTGAGAGAAATAAAATGAGAGAGTCTCATCAGTGAAAACCTTAATCGGCACTGTGAGATGATTGTGAGGTTGAGAGAATAAACGAGAGAGTCTTATTGGTGAAAACCTTTCAAGGCACCGTAAGGCGATCGTGAGGACTATCAAAAGAGAAAAAAAAAAAAAAGGCAACAAAAAAGAGTATCGGTTTGGGGTCAAAGGAAATTCAGAGTCAGAATAATGATTGGAACGAACTGGGTCGGAGTTTAAATACATGGCATGGTCGGCGGAATCAGCCAACAAATACCCAGATAAGTTCCGTCATCTCTCCAAAATACCCTTACCTTTCTTTCATTTTTTCTGCATTTCATTGTTTACCCTTTTGAGAGCTAACTACCAGCTCCTGATGACGGAAGCTGAAATAACACTGGATCAGAAAGAATGGAAGATTGGGGAAAGGAATAAATAAGCTTGGCAAACAGGGCCAAAAGAAAAGAAAACAAAACAAAAATGGAGAAATGAGAAAAATACAAAAAAAGAGTCTGCAGGGGACAAGAAGTCGAAAGCCATGCAACATGAAAAAGCAAAAACAAAGGAAGCAGTAAGAAGTGGGGACGGCAGATGCCAGTTGCCAGCAGTTTATATCTAATAAATTTTGTTTCATGCAGGAACAATTGTCACTAATCACTTTAAAGTGAATGTGACCAATGTGGAAAATTTAAAATACCAAAAAGAGAAAGTCCGCCGAATAAGTGGAGAAATTCACAGGCAAGAGATAAGTTGGTAAAAGAAAATACCAAAAAGAGGAGGCAACATCTTTTAAAATCCACTCCCCGGTCCTCAGGCTGAGGGAATATTTTCTGCATTTGCATTGCACGTTTAAATTTCTGTTAGGCGCCCACCTTCAAATTCGGGAATATTTTCTGCATTTGCATTGCACGTTTAAATCTCTGTTAGGCGCCCACCTTCAAATTCGGGAATATTTTCTGCATCGCATTGCACGTTCAAATCTCTGTTAGGCGCCCACCTTCAAATTCGGGAATATTTTCTGCATCCGCATTGCACGTTTAAATTTCCGTTAGGCGCCCACCTTCAAATACGGGAATATTTTCTGCATCGCATTGCACGTTTAAATTTCGTTAGGCGCCCACCTTCAAATACGGGAATATTTTCTCTGCATTCGCATTGCACGTTTCAATTCCTGTTAGGCGCCCACCTTCAAATACGGGAATATTTTCTGCATTCGCATTGCACGTTAGGCGCCCACCTTCAAATACGGGAATATTTTCTGCATTCGCATTGCACGTTTAAATTCTATTGGGCGCCCACCTTCAAATACGGTAATATTTTCTGCATTCGCTTTGCACGTTTAAATTCTGTTAGGCGCCCACCTT
The DNA here is from genome assembly GCA_032618575.1 of Nicotiana noctiflora. NCBI lineage: Eukaryota > Viridiplantae > Streptophyta > Magnoliopsida > Solanales > Solanaceae > Nicotiana > Nicotiana noctiflora. The sequence continues at coordinate 250,024 of JASVEL010000765.1, read as the reverse complement.
CAAATACGGGAATATTTTCTGCATTCGCATTGCACGTTTAAATTTCCGTTAGGCGCCCACCTTCAAATACGGGAATATTTTCTGCATCGCATTGCACGTTTAAATTTCTGTTAGGCGCCCACCTTCAAACACGGGAATATTTTCTGCATCGCATTGCACGTTCAAATCTCTGTTAGGCGCCCACCTTCAAATTCGGGAATATTTTCTGCATCGCATTGCACGTTTAAATCTCTGTTAGGCGCCCACCTTCAAATATGGGAATATTTTTTGCATCGCATTGCACGTTTAAATTTCTGTTAGGCGCCCACCTTCAAATACGGGAATACTTTTCTGCATTGCATTGCACGTTTCAATTCTGTTAGGCGCCCACCTTCAAATACGGGAATATTTTCTGCATTTGCATTGCACGTTTAAATCTCTGTTAGGCGCCCACCTTCAAATTCGGGAATATTTTCTGCATCGCATTGCACGTTTAAATCTCTGTTAGGCGCCCACCTTCAAATTCGGGAATATTTTCTGCATTTGCATTGCACGTTTAAATTTCTGTTAGGCGCCCACCTTCAAATACGGGAATATTTTCTGCATTCGCATTGCACGTTTAAATTTCTGTTAGGCGCCCACCTTCAAATACGGGAATATTTTCTGCATCGCATTGCACGTTTAAATTTCTGTTAGGCGCCCACCTTCAAACACGGGAATATTTTCTGCATTCGCATTGCACGTTTAATTTCTGTTAGGCGCCCACCTTCAAATTCGGGAATATTTTCTGCATTCGCATTGCACGTTTAAATTTCGGTTAGGCGCCCACCTTCAAATTCGGGAATATTTTCTGCATTTGCATTGCACGTTTAAATTTCTGTTAGGCGCCCACCTTCAAATTCGGGAATATTTTCTGCATTCGCATTGCACTTTTAAATTTCTGTTAGGCGCCCACCTTCAAATTCGGGAAATTTTCTGCATTCGCATTGCACGTTTAAATTTCTGTTAGGCGCCCACCTTCAAATACGGGAATATTTTTATGCATCGCATTGCACGTTTCAATTCTGTTAGGCGCCCACCTTCAAATACGGGAATATTTTCTGCATCATCATGGTTTATATATTTAAAAGCCCACACTGGGGCAGAAAAAGAAAAAAAGAGGTAGTTTGTTGTTTTGTTTTGAGCAGGTTCAGCTCGGGATCAAGGAAAACAAGAAAATCAACAAAAAAGAGAGTCATCAAGAAAAACAAGAAAATCAACAAAAAAGGAAGATTCTGCATCACCGGAAAGGGAAGAAGAGCAAAAACTAGATTAGGAACAATTGTAATTGTAGGATCATAGCTTAGAATAGCTTCTTCATTTTTACATTCCCCCCCCCGGTGTAATAAGGAGTAAGTCGGCAAGTCTCAACAGTGTCAATGCAACAGTGAGTCTGGTAGTTTTTAAAACTGCCAGACCTTCCCGAACTACACTGACCTGATTCCTGTTTAGCCCAGGATATGTAGGCAACCTCTAAAGCAGGGTGCGGTCAAAAGGTTTTCAAAAATGCTTTCACGAAATATGCCGATGTGCAAAAATCTCTCATTACTGCTCACTTATCTTTGCACTGAAACTCTTCGTGTTCCCGAGCAAAGAGGGGCAGCTGTGAGCACATGATTTTTGCACTAAGCCTTTAAATTCCAAAATTAAAATAAATATGTTTTTGAGTGCAATTACTTGTTTTGTTTGAAATTAGTTATATTTTTGTGTGTTTGAATAAGTAAGAAATTAGAAAAAATCAAAAATAGTAGTAAGTAATTTGTTAGTTAATTAGAAAATTAGTAAGATAGCTTAAGTAGTAGAAATTAGGAAAAAATAGCAGAAAACTACCAAAAAATACTAGGAAATTAGAGTAGGTAGTAAATTAGGATTTATAATTTTTCATAGAAGAAAAGAAAAAAAAAGTATAAAAAGCAAATACATAAAAATCATTAAAATCAGAAAATACAAAAAAAAAATAGGTTGTGTAATAATCTGGGCCAATTGTGAGTCCAAATAGCCAGCCCAATCCTTAGGCCCAAAGCAGACCCGATCCAGGTCTCTAAGGGACTTGATCCCAGCCGTTCAATCTCATTGATCCAACGGCTGGGATATTTAATTGAATTTGAGTCTTAATTAATTATAGGAGACTTGATCTGGGCCGTCCATGTGACTTAATCTAACGGCCAAAGACCTTAGCCTCTTTAACAATCGAACGGTGTCGTTTAGGTAACGCTCGTCTGGGGCCGTTGATCTCCCTTCAACGAACGGTCAAGATTATCCCGTATATGTGGCCTATAAATAGGCCTTGTCTGAGACGGCCGCTCATTTTACACGATTCAAAACCCTAAAGTCGGCCGCCTCTCTTCTCCCTGTCTTCATCTCCTTCTTCAAACCTCAGAAACCCTAGGCGGCCATGGCGGCCACCACCTTCCACGGTGGTCGCCGGCCCTTCTAATCTCTCCCATCTTCTTCTCCTTCTTCTTCATGCCATAGCACACCCAAAAAACCCAGAAAACCCCCTGTTCTTCGAAGTCCCGGTCACCGGAATCTTCGCCGGTGACCACCAAAGTATGAGAACCCACACGAAACCAATGCCATTCTCTTCTTCTCCATGAGATCTACCCACCCATACCACTGGTTCCCCTCGAATGTCCCTCAAACTTCTCGAATATCCCGAAGAAGGTCGTCGGAACCCTAACTCCGGCGACCCCAAATCCAACACCCAATCAAGACCTCACCTTTACCACCCCCTGAACACCCTCTTGCAACTCAAATCTCAAAAAGGCTTCGCCTTTAAGCCTTGAAAGAAGAAACAGAAAAGATTGAAAAAAAAAAGATCTGGAATTGAATAAAGAAGAAAAGAAAACAAGAAGAAAGGTCTGAGAGGGTCTGAGGTTAAAGAAAAGAAAAGAAAAAGGGAATAGGAAGCTCGGGGGACAGGCCCCGCAAGCTAAGTCCCTGACCCTTCTATGCTTTTTCTTTGCTTGATTTTTGTTGTTTGTTTGTTATTTCTGTGTGTTTAGCATGCTTTTGATCAATTAGTCGCATGAACTAGGATTTTTATTAGTCTTTGAAGAGTTTTAGTTTATTTGTTTGTTTTTCTGATTAAAAGACCTGTTCTTCTTTATCTTGTTAATCTTTGTATGTTATTTCTTGTGTTATTAGACTGCATGTTTCTTGCTTAGACATAGATTTTATCTGGGTCCTTTCTTTGTTTTTTCTGTTTCATGCTTTCTTTGTTCATGTTCTCTGACTTCGTATGTTTTTGACTTGTTTAGTTTTAGGGTTCTATAATCATCTTATTCACATCCTTTGTTATTACTTTGTTCTAACTGTTTTAGGTTTAGTTTAACACTAATGATGGCTTTCATCTTATTCATCTGCATATGCATATTTTCCTGTTTGTTTATTTTCATGTTCTGTTTCTTCCATGTTTAGTCGTGTTTAGTCTAATACATGTTTAGGGTTATTAAGTGTTTGGTTTGTCTTTCGAGTTCAAAATTAGATCTTGATATTCATGTTCTCTCTTCTATTCTGTTAGGGTTTTTATCTTGTTAGTTTTCAATAGCTCTTCTGTCAACTTACATGTTTGGATCCTGATACTATGTTCAATAGTTTGTCTTTCATTGTCACTCATGATTACTTTTGTTGGTTTGCAACATCTCAATTGTTTCTGTATCTTCACATGTCTAGTCTTAGTAAAGCTTGGCAATCTTTATTCATCCCTTATCCTGTCTTTAATCTGGGGGTTCACTTCTTTGCTCACATGCTGGCGGTCTTATTTGTAGTGCAAGTCTAGTACTTTTGTCATACCATCTCTCATATGTCTTATTTGATGAATGAGTATGCCAATTTAGGGTCTGTTTCTCTTCATGTTACCCTCATATGATAGACTTAGGTTTCTCTTCTCACTGATTCTCCATGTTTTCCTGCTTTACATGCTTCATCTATTGCTGACTGTTTGTGATAGTTTAGTTCTGTGCATGTCTATGATCATTAATCTTAAGGATTTTGGGAATTTTTCAATTGTCATTTGACCTGAACTAGTGGTAACTTAGGCTAGATTGACATAAGTTTGACACTTTGTTACATGAATTGGATGAAATTAATTGATTAACCAGAATTCAACCATATCAAATTTCCCTTTTTGAGTTCTGGATAATTGATGCATGTGTTTGATTTATGTGGCTCTGTGTACAAAAATATGTTGGAATAACTAAGTTTTCAGTAGTTCTTGTTGGTATGATTAGATGATTAACATTCACTAACCTTAGGAGAATTGGTTATAGCTGTTAGTGCTAGGCTTCATAAAAGTGGTTAGTTTTGAAATAGAACTAAAACTGAAAATGATCATAATTAGGCTATAGGTTTAATAATTGGCCTAAGAATGGTCAACCTTGCAAAGGGTTGACCAATTCTGTGAGCCCTAACACACAGTCCACCTTAAAACAGTGGCTGGTTGTGCAAAGGGCTATGTCTGCAAATGCAGACTAGCCCAGGCTCTATATTGAGCCCTCAACAGCAAAGTGGCCAAACCTGTAAAGGTTTTGGGCCCAGCTGTTCAGTATATGGCTTTAATAGCCCAAGCTAAGTCTCAACTTGAGACTGGCTAACTTTTAAATAGGTTAAGCATAATAACAAAGCAAGCTATGCCTGCAATTAGCTTTAATTAAGAATAAATTGGTCTTAATTGACTGAAATTAGTTTAAAAGTGGCTAAAATTGAAATAGCTCTTAGAAATAAAACTGGCCAGCCCTTAAATACTAATGCTAGGGCTGGCTATTAGTTAAATAAGTCCAAAGAAGCTGAAAATTAACCTAGGCAGGTCTAGTAAATCAGCAGTGGCATTCAGGGCATAATTGGAAACCAATAGGTAAAATGGTGAATAGTGTGAAACATAAGAGGGTAGGGGAGTCATTTGTACCCCTGATTTCTGCAATTTTGCAGAGATTTAAGGGTATAATGGTCTCCCTAAAATGGGAAATCTGTAAAAATCTCCATCCCTTAGGGCTATACTAGTAAAAACCCCTTAAAAGGGATCTTTGGAACCTTCCAGCACATGCTGGAAGGATTTCTGGTAACAGGAATTGGGGGGTTAAGTGTACATTTCACAAATTTTAGAGGGGGAAAGTTGGGATTAATCCCATAACTTTCTCCCCAAGTTTTCAGCCTTTAGTTAGCTATAAATACACCCTAAAAAGGGGCTGAAAGGGGGGATTCCACGGTAGAACATTTTGAGCAATCTGAAATTCATACTTGAGCTAATTGTTGAGAAGAAATACTAGGAAAACATAGCAATTTAGTAGTCATCAGTTCTGGAAATTCCGAGTGTGAAAGCTTTTTGGTTTTAATCTATTCTTGCTGGATTCTTTTGCTCGGATTTTGCTGGGTTTCTTGCTTTGCTGTGTTGCTGTGCTTCCTTCACTTCACTGTTGCATTGCTCTAAGTTGATTGCTGTTACTTACTTGCATCCCCTAGACTCATTGGTCTTCTTCTCTGTGATCCAGGTATTTTTCTACCAGAAATGAAGCTGTAATGGAATTTGAAATGAAGACTTGGAATTATTTTGTTATTCATTTGTAATTTCGCTTTTAATTTGTAGTATGTTGTAGTATATAGCAAAGAAAAACAGAATCTAATGCTGTAATAATGTAATAGCTAGTAATAGTAGTAGTATAATGTAGATAGTTTACCACTTAGTCTAAATAGGTAAAGGTTCTAAAATAACAAGTTAATAAGACTTGCTAGACTAACAATCTGGTAATAAAATTCATGAGGAAATCAGCAGTGAAGTAGTAGTATTGGCGCAGATCACTTATCACTAGTTAAATAGGAATACTATTAAAACTAGAACTAAGCTTTGGTAAAAAATCAGTTGTTCAATCATGTTTAAACCTTTTGAATCACTTAGTCATAGATACGTGTATAGTCATTGCTCATATATATGATTAATTGGTTTGCGGATTTAGGCTCACACCTGTTTAAGTCTGAACAAGTTGATAATTGGATATTGTAGTGGGTTAATTAAGATGAATTGGTGATGAGAAAGGCTTAACATGTAACGAATACAACAGTGTAGTTAAAAATGAATTTAATGGCTCTTTCAATCTTTCTGAATGTAGATGATAACTGACTAAACCACTTCGAGTAGGTCAAGGTCTTGTAATTAATTAAGGATTGATTTTAGATTTTTGAACCACTGAGTAATTAAAACATTAGTATAGATTCTTATTTAAGAGCACACAGTGAGGATAATTAGTTGAGTTTTCATTGACTTAAGATTATTGTTTTTGTGTACTGGTTTCCTTTACATGTTTAATGATCAATAAAAATGATTTTGATTCCATCTTCAATTCTGAGCATTATTTCTGTTACATGAATTCTATATCATATTTCTGTCATTGCAATCCAGTTTGGGCCCAAAACAATACGTGGGCCTGAACCATGATACCATTCGATTGAGCTACCCAAATGAAGATCCGAAGACTGCTTAGGCACATTCGGTAGAAAGATGAAGAACCAGGCCCAATTAAATAATCAAACTCGACGGGCCTGGGATTCTTATTGTTGAGACACGATTAAGGAAAAAACAAATATAGAAAACATAGTTAAATATTAGTATCCTTTAATAAAAATTGGGACGAGCCTCGCCCGAATAACACCGGGGCCCCCATCTAGTAATGATATAACACAAATAGACCCGGAAAGCTAATAGCTAATTCCATAGCTTCTCCCAAAAGATTTAAAAGCCGATAGACGTTACTTTAGGGCACGATTTTAATATACCTTCTGTCACGCCCCAAATCGAGGGACATGACCGGCGCCTGACCGGGTTGCCCCAGTCAAGCGGACCTGGGTGCCTTTCATTCCCACGCGTTACCCCTGTGTTGACTGTTTCTCATTAACCAAATATATTTCTAATCATAATTGATTTCACATTAAACAAATAAAACGATACGAGTGATTCATTAACAAGAGTTCAAATTTTTTTACAACGCCCGACATAACACCATATATATACATAAGACTGGAGTCCCACAGTTTACATGTCTACAGAGCCTCTAGGATACAAAAGGGAAATACAATACTTGCCGGTAACAAGGCTCCGGCTATACCTTTCAAAACCAAAATGAAATCCAAACCGAAGTGGCAAGAACCACACAAGGCCCCGAGGAAGAAAGGGGCTCACCAAGACGGGCAGGTGGAAGGAGAAGAATACTACTGCCGACGAGCTGAAGTGCCTGCTACTGATCCACCTACAATCATGACACGAATGTAGCGCCCCCGGCAAAGGGACGTCAGTACACTTAAATTGTACTGGTATGTATGGACAAACTTTGTCCCAAGTAAACTCAAGCCATTAAATTACATCAACAATTAATTAAGCCAACCAACCATGTTTCCACATTTTCCTCATTTCAAATAATTCTCAACTCAAAGCACTTCCTACGATCAACCAATTTAACAATTACCAATCAATCACATAATGCACAAGTAGTCAAACAAAGGGGCAATCAGTGCCCCACAGGTTGCAAACTCTCCTGCTGTCTCCTTTCACAATTTCACATTATTGATTTATGTATCAATTTTCAATAGCGATTTCGATCGCTTTCCATCCTTATTACCCCTGACCACCCTTATTACCTCGGCCACCCTTATCACCCCAACCCAAACCTTATTTCACCACGTCGCGGCGCGCGACACGACCCCGCCTTACAGTTGAAAACACAACAATTTCAAACAGCAGATAAGGTACTACACACAATTTCAACAAGTTCAAATAAGCAACTTGCACATTGTTTCATGTTCTCAATTACTTCTCAAGCCAATATCACAACCAAGTTACAATGTTTCCACATTCAATAATATTCACACATGTATATTCAACAATTTTCCATAATTCAAGTGTTTCATCTCTTTCCACAATAAACCAATTCTCAAGTGTTTCGATTTCTTTTCCACAAGGTGCCATATAGGCCATCATAATCATTATTCACAAATTCTTTACCCAATTCAACTCTCATTTACCTTTCGGTTCATATTTCTTACCACAACACTCATAGTTCAACAACAACTTTGAATATCCAACAACAACATCAATTAATCACATACAATTTCTCAAATCAACACATGCCAAACAATTTTACACCTAAGGGCGATTTCACAAGAATCAAAATTAGCCATACATACCCGGTGATGATTTTTCTTCCGTTAACTTTCTACTTTATGCTTACCCAAGATATCCTATTCTTGCCAACCTTGTTCTTGAAGACTCTTACTTCTACCCACTTCTTTTTACTAGAAATCAAGTTCAATAATCATGCATGAGTGTAAAAATTCTATTTTCAAAAGCTATTATATGCAAACCCCTCTTTACCCAATTAAAACTGAAAATCAAAGAAAATAGTTAGGGTTTTTACCTTGAAAATATTGGGGAAGTTGAATCCTTGCCCTAGAATCCCTTGGAATTAAGTAGTTGGAACAATCTTTGAAGATGAAGAACTTCTCTCTCTAAAAACCCTCTCTTCTCTCTCTAATTTTTGGTGAGATGATATGATAAAAATGAAGAAGAGGTGTGTTATATTAAAGAAGAGATCGGGTCAAAATGTTACAAAAATCTGGGCCGGGGTCAAATATGCGGTCACTATGCGACCGCAGAATCAACATGCGGTCCGCATAATGACCGCAGAATTGCCCCAAATTTTACAAGTTTCTGTTAAGGAATGCGGTCACTATGCGGACCGCATGTTGATTCTGCGGTCGCAAAAGTGCACCGCAGATTGACATGCGATCGCATATCGACCGCACATTGGACACAATTTTGGGCAACTCTCTGGAACGATCTGCGGTCACTATGCGGACCGCATATTGATTCTGCGGTCGCAAAAGTGCACCGCAGATTGACATTTTTCTGGAAAAAATTTTATTCTACATTTTGAAACTTAAATCACTACCAAGGGTCCGAACCGCGGCTCGCAAGCTCGCCGCGAAGAATTCTACGCATTCCTAACACATCATTCGGACCATGACACCACATCTACTAGGTTTTATGCACAAAAATTTCACGGGGCCTTACACCTTCCTATGAATGAGTGTGCACTTGGTGCGACTCAAATCCAAATCTCGGTAAAGCTGAAATACACCGAAAGTCATAGGCGTACTGGTTGCGGTATGACTCGAGGCGTGTTTTCGCGATACCGCAAATTCCTAAAAATGATATTTAACGTAAAAGCACATTATGTTGTTAAAATCTATAACTGAGTCAAACAAAAGTCAAGAACGACAATGGAGCGACCGTGCTAAAACCACGGAATCCGGGAGTGCCTAACACCTTCTCCCGGGTTAACAGAGTTCCTTATCCGGACCTCTGCTTCGCAGACATTTTAAGAGTCAAAATTCCTCGGATTCGGGATTAACCGGTGACTTGGGACACCATTGTCATTCCCAAGTGGCGACTCTGATTAAATCTCTAATAAAATCCCGAACCGATTGTCCTTAAATTGGAAAAACTCCTCCCCTTACGTTATTTTATCCGTCTCGGGTAATTGAGCGTCGGGGTATACCCTACAAGTGTATTTATATACCTTACGCATGTTTGGGGTAGTAAAAAGGGAGGTGTGACAATCAACATCGTCCCTACTAGGCGTACCGGGGTCACAACCACATGCTTCACGAGTCACACATGCTTTAACAAAGACACCCTCAAGCTCAGCCTCGAAAACATCCCGTCAGCCTTCAGGGACTTGACACATCAAGCTGAGCCTCAGCATGAACCCACATCTCATACAACCATGAGACACGATGGGATCGACAAAGTATGAGATGTAGACGGCAACGAGTGTCGTCGCACTTCCTCAGCCTTCATAGCAAGAACTTGTTCTTTTAATCTAGACAACTCTACCTGCAGATCCTAGATCCGCTCTTCTAACCTCACCAACTTGACAGCTGTCATCTCCACCTCATTATCCCGCTCAGACCTACAAACACGGAGGGCGTCATCTATGCTGCTACTTCGGATATGGCGACCACCCTTCCTTTTTCGGCACGAGTCAATTCCTCGACCTTAATACTCAACTCGCCTCTCAAATCAATAGCCTCTATTTCCCTATGACCAAGCTCATAAGTTAAGGAAGCCACCCGCGTTTGAAGGTCAATTTTATCAGCCATCACCCCCTTGCTCACCTCTAGCTCATCCTCATTGGCCTTAAGAGCCGCCTCAATCTCGTTGCATCGACCTATGGCCTTCATCAGTTCATCATCCCACTCCTTTAACTCTTCAACTTTCCTCGCCAACTCCTCATCTCTCTATTTGAGCCCGTCACGAAATAGCTGAAACTCACTATCTTGGTTAAAGATGTTAGCCAACACTCGATACTTAGTACAATACTCTTTTAACTTAGAGGCCACCTTCTTAAAAACGACCATCTTTCATTTATCTCACCAGTTGCGCTCAATCTCCATAATGAGAGTCTGACATGCAAAGGAAGAAAAGTTAGCATAAGCAGAAAATGCATACGAGACAAATCCTAAATAATAAAAGACACTTACTTGCAAATCCATGCCAGAAATACTCAGCGACAGTTTCGCATCACTCATCATTTGAAACATCACATTCTTCGAAGCAACACACAAGGGGGCAAAGGACGACACCGCATGTTCAGAATTAGCCAGTAGGTCATAACCTACGAGAATGATTACGTGTCGGTTAGGACCTTCTGTCATCACTTCCATGTGGGTGTTTTTTCTAAAAAGGCATGCATCTCTTCAGAATCGATGTCCGAGCCTGAACCATCATCCTCTGCAAACACCGTTCCATCTCCTCCAACTACCGATGACGCACTACCTTCATCAGCCCGTATAGGCTCCCATCTTGATGTACCCCATTGGCCCTAGGGGACCTCCCCACCATAATGGCATCCACCATAAAAACGGCCCCAATGTCTGGCACCAGTGTGGACGCTGCCCTCGGGGCAATGAACTTCCTCATTTCAACACTAGTGGTGATGATTTTTCCAAGTTCCATTCTTCGCCTTTTTCTCGATTGCGACTCTTCTCCATTAGATGACTCATCTACAAGGTGGTAGATAGGTCGGGAAGAGATCTCACCCTGTACAGCAGAATTCTGAGGAGAGTACCTAGATGACAGAGCTTGAGTACGACTTGTGCAAACAAACTCAGCCAGAGTAAATTGCATCACTATCGTTGCAATAGCCTGGCAAAATGTCAGCACTCGAGCTTTTCTTGGAAGCTCGTCGACCTATCATCATAAAGAGGTCGTATAAAAAATAACGGTAAATAATAGAAGGCTGAAATAAGAGTAACACTTACTAGACGATGCCTTTGGCCCAAAACAATTGTAGAAAACCACCCAATCTCGAATACCCACCATGTGAGGTAGCACGCAAGCCACCCAATCTTCAATATCGTCGATGGGAAAGGGTGCATGCTTCTCAGCTAAAAAAATAACACAAAGAAACCACAAATAAATGAAAAATGAAGGGACGAAAAGAAGACAACAAGCATATACCAACAACGCCTATGATTATGGTTCCACTGCTCGGGAAATCCAGTAGGGTTCGATACCAAGTGTTGGATTTTGATAAAGAAGTACTTGTGCCAAAACCTCCAATTTGTCCTATCGTCCATTCTAACTATCAGCTCTCTGGTCCTAATGTATTGGAGAAAATTTTTTATGACGTGACAAGACACATGGAATATGCACAAGGTTAGTATTCTGAAGTAAGGTGAACGAAAGACACAAAAGAATAAAATAGACACAGGACGCAATACGACTGCGAAACCCGTGCCTATTTGGAGCAGGCTAGAACGTGATTTCAGAAGACAAAGGATTTCAGAAGATAAAGGAAGTAGATACGAGCACCGTATCTTTTCAAAACACCCCAAAGCAACGGGTCAAGAAGCATTTAAAGCATGGATCTAAAGGCAGAAAGGAGTCTAAATTCAATCATTAAATATCCTATACGTTAAAGGATCATCATTTATTGAAAATGATAGTGTAACGACCTATTTAATGTCATTTATTGCTCATTAAAACTTATGTTTTATTCCTCCATCTAGAGTCAGCTATAAAAGGAGGAAGTTATACCCATTGTAACACATAACACTCAATGGAATACAACCTTTTTTACTGTCTATTCTGATTATTGAAAGCCTACTACATTTTTTCGGTCTCTTGATTATCAGTAACCCAATTTCTCTATTATTTTCTAGCATTAATCGAAGTTCAATATTTTGGGTAAACAAATTGATTCCGTTACCGAGAATCTGATAATCGATTCTTTCTGGAACTTGTACGTTTCATTTGTTGAGGATGTCATGTCGAACAACAACAACAACGATGTTGAAAACCAGGTCCCTCACGATCAAGGGGACTTGAACAATGATAATTTAGTTCTGTCCCTTCCAGCCTCTCCACGTCAATCTCGAGAAGGCACTCCCATACCTAATTCTAGTGAACAGGAGCAACCGGAACATCTTGAAGGGGTTGAACAAACTCTTCAGCACATAATCGACGCACGAGTCAGCCAAGCCCTCCAAACTTTGGTTGATCGGTTACCATCGTCCTCACCTGCCCCTACTCCTAATAACAACACTCTAGAGAATCTTCGCTCTGGTCTTGATAACACGAATGCAGGATCACCCAGCGGACCACGTAAAGTGGATACAGGTAATGCAAACAATTCTTGTTTACAAAACATGATACTAACCCTGCAGGCATAACTCAAGGAACAAAGCCAACAGATCGAACAAATTCCGGGAGTTCCCCCAGTAATTAAGGGGATTGACGCGGATAAATATTCTCAACAACCCTGGAAGCCAAGAGCAGCCCCTCTTCCTATTCCAAAGAAGTTTAAAATGCCAGATATTTTCAAAATATGATAGTACAATCGACCGTCAAGATCATGTGACGGCATTTACCATATACGTTAAGGGAACGATTTAACCAAGCAAGAAATCGAATCTGTCTTGGTTAAGAAATTTGGAGAAACACTCACGAAGGTAGCCCTAACCTGGTACTCACTCTAACCTGAAAATTCTATTAACTCTTTTGCTGAGCTTGCAGATACTTTTATAAAAGCACACTCAGGAGCGCAAAAGGTTGAAAAGAGGATGGAGGACATCTTCAAGATTAAACAAGCGGATACGGAATTACTCAGAGATTTCGTTGATAGGTTTCAACGGGAACGGATGACTTTGCCACGGGTACCAGATAATTGGGCTGCCATAGCTTTCACAGGCAATCTGAATGAGAAAAGTTCTGAGGCTACGAGAAAGCTGAAGGAAAGCCTTCGTAAATTTCCTGCTACTACGTGGAACGACGTTTATATCAGGTACAACACAAACCTCAGAATTGAAGAAGATACTGTGCATTCTCATGAAGAAAGGAGCCGGTCCTAGAGGTCCGAAATCGAAAAAAGAACAAGTAGGAGCAGGTACGATCCATATCTGGGCCCTGCAGGAAGAGATTCAAGAACGAAGCAAGAAAATCAGCGATATGATCAAAAATCAAGGGGTAGAGACTCAGGTTCCTCTTCTAGATTTAGAAATGATAGAAACATGCAAGACCCATATGATGATGACGGGAGTTCAAAAGCAAAGTTCGGTGGATATAATTTCAATATTACCACCTCAGAGCTCGTAGCTGTTTTACGAGGCATGGGAGATAAAGTACGGTGGCCGAAAGAGATGCGTTCAAATCCAAATAAATGTAATCCAGACCATTGGTGTGAATTTCATAATGATCATGATCATAAGAAGTCGGAATGTCGGCTTCTACAAAGTGAAGTAGACCACCTATTGAAGCAGGGTTATCTCACTGAATTATTTAGTGAGAAAGGAAAGCAGACTTACATGAAAAATAGACAAGAACCGCCGAAAACCCCATCACCTAAGAGAATCGTGAATGTTATAAATGGGGGAGAAGGTATATATGAGGTGACATATCCATCTTCCAACAAAGTCTTCAAACTCTCAACTATTCCCGAGAAACGCGAACGCCAGTCGAGGGAAGGAGAAATTATTGCTTACGATGATGCAGACATGGAAGGAGTCATCTCCCCTCACAACGACGCACTGGTAATGTCTTTACTCATACATGATATTAAAATAAAAAGAGTCTCGATTGATCCATGAAGTTCAGCAAACATCATCCTACTAAGGGTGTTACGGGAGATGCAAATGGAGGGCAAGATGATCCCAAAGGTGCATACTTTATCAGGATTCAATAACTCCAGCATAGTAACTAAAGGAGAGGTAAATTTAGTAACTTTTATAGAAGGTATAGAAAAAGATACCAAATTTCAGGTAGTAGATCTGGAGATGGCATACAATATAATCATGGGAAGACCATGGATCCACGAGATGGGTGTTGTTCCATCGACCTTGCATCAAATCATGAAGTTCCCAACACCATGGATAATTCGTCAAGTTTATGGGAAACAATATGCACCTCGTAGCGCCAAATAGAGAAGTTAAAAGTCAGGAGGTAAGTCAACTTGGAAGGTACGTGATATCCTTTTAGTAAAGGCTATGGTAAGCACCCTCTAAGACCAACCTGTCAATTTCTTACATACGTGACATTTTGATTATTAAGCATGATATTCATAATCGCGATGCTTGAAATAAATCAGCTTATGGAATCAAAGCACAGGTTCATGCAACACCTAAGAAGAATAAACGTTGTATATGATTTTTGCCTCAGTCATCACTAGAAGGTATATTCTAAGGTAGATATATTCGATTATAGTATATCTCAAGCAACATATAGCCAATTTTTGCAGAACTCTTCAACTGACACGTGAAAGGCCTTGCAAGTCTCATACTAGAGTTTCTGTAGAAAGTTGCTAGCCTTTACTAGAAATTATAATGTCTATCGTTCGTTGTAATTTTACTAACGGTTTCAGATGCTAGGCACAAATCCTAACCCGTACCAAATGATGAGATACAACCTGCATGGAAAAAAAGAATACTCGAAAATTCTAAAGCCTAAGGTTACACAGATCTGATGGAAATGCATACGGGTAGGCAGTCTACATCTAAAAGCTATATTTTCGGGTCCCGTGTATGTTTTGTATCAGGGAAAGGGTCAGCTTACAAGTAACAACCAAAATGCTCAAGGCCTCATTCCTACAGCGCCTACACACTTGGGGACTGCACAGTACGGATAGCTTCGTGCAGGAAAGTAGACGCGGGACCATAAAAAGATACAGGAATTCAAAAACCCGTGCAAAAGATAGCTTCGTGCAAAAAAGTGGACGTGGGACCACGAAAGAGATACGGGAGTTCAAAGGAAATCTAAAAGCTGCGAATAGCTACATTTTACTCTGTAAAAAATATTTTTCAATGTTGTAGACACTTTTCAAGTCCTTTCTAAAAACATAAAGATAGGACTATGGCTGCGTGCTAAAACAGGTTGTAAAAAAAACCTTGTGTATTCTTTATTAAAAAATCTGTTGCACGAAAAACAGTTGCAAGAAAGTCATAGACGTATTACAATGCATGTATTATTCAAAATTTGCTCAAGTTAATGAATAAAAACTTGTCCAAATTACTTTACACAAACATGTGCTTCCTATTTCTTTCATCGTATAGCACCATTTATGAAGTTGAGACGTCTTCTTCATTAAGTGCCAATATATAAAAGGGCCCTCTTTTATAATCATCGTGTTGACAAGTCCACGAGTAGAATCATCAAGCATTTTCTAAAAAGATAAAAATGCAAATCCTCGTGTTGACATGTCCACGAGTGAATCAATAAAGCATTTTCAAAAGGATAAAAATGCAAAATTATTCCATAAGTCCTAAATACGAAAATAGGCAAGAATAAAATATCGAGAGGTATTAATTAATCTCTAAAATATAAAGGGTTCATACAAAAAATCCTTACAAAATAAGGAGATTATACAAATATCCCATAAACTGAGGACTGATTCAAAAATTTGAAATCTCAACTCGCTCCTAAGGAAGTAGACCTCTCCGATGCTGTTAAGTTAACCTCCTCATTTACAGGATTTACAGACGCTAAGGAAGCAGAAACAGTTAAATCACTAGGAGGGAAAGAAGGTACGACCGCCTTGATTGTTGTAGTCAGAGTTGCGGCAGGAGCAACTCCCTCATTGGGGGGATCATCAGCCACGATCAAGTCATCAGTGGGAGAAGAAGATTGTTGGGCCATCTCAATAGTGCTCAAAACCTTGGCTAACTCATATTTCAAGTCGAAACCCTCTTGGCTAGCCTCCATTAAGGCATCCCGACGAGAACTCAGGAAAGCCCAGCTCACCTCCGCATCAAAATTCTCCTCAAGGAGGGTATAATCCTTCTTCCATGAGGTAAGTTCGTCCTTTAACGATTGGTTTTCATTCAAAGCTGAGTTAAAGGAGACTTCCAAGGAGGCACGGGATTCTTCCAAGGCACGTGCCTTATCAGAGGAAGCTTGCAAATCGGCATGAGCCTGAGATAAGGTTTGCACTAGCTCTCCCGCATACTCTTCTTTCTTGTTCAAGAGAACCTTAAGCTCCCTGATCTCTTCGCTGGACCTAGACAATTGTTCAGAAAAAGAACATTCTTGACCTTCTTTTTCTTTCTCCACCTCACCGAGGGAAGCCCTAACCCCATCCAATTCAGAATCCAAAGTTCGATTTTGTTGCTCTAATTTATGGCTGTGCTCCTGTAAATTCGTAACCTTCTTCTGAGCATCTCTCAACTGTTCTCGCCAATTAGCTGCTTTGGCATCCGCTTCCCTAGCCTTCCTTTCAGCTTCAGAAATAGCTCGGTCAGCTTCACGAGCTTTCCTCTCCAAAATGGAAATTCACCCCATAAGCTCCGTACCTATAAGGTTAGCCTGTATAACAAATGTGTATGAGTGGAAATCAAGAGAAAAACTTTTTCTTAAAAAAAAAAGAGAAATAAGAAAATACCTTCAAAGTATTGTGACCTATGTCGTTCACTAGAGTCAGACATCTATGGCTGTCCATTTTCCCTTTCTCAATATCCCAAATCAGGGGCTTAAGCCAGGCATCTGCCCCGCATGACTTCCTTAAGAGGCTCCTGTCTTCCAGAACCTCAAGTGTAATACTCCTTATAGCCATACTCCTACTGTTAGAACGCTCTTCCACATAGCTGACAGAAAGAGGTAGGGTAGAGGAGATAAAGACGGCGATATTTGCAAAATTCCAAACAGGCACGGGAGCAGAAGTTGGAAAATAAGTGGAAGTAGGAATGGTAGTCGTGTGGTTATTTGAAGTGACAAAAGAAACAGGTGGAATAGAAACGGAAGCTGAAAGGGGGTTCTCCTCCAAAACTGGGCCAAAATCACCACCCCCGAAACCTTCGAGAAAAAGGCTTTGAGTAGACTCGGGAGTATCATTTGGAACAGTTTCTTCATCAGATATAATAGTGACGAGCTCAGAGGTACAAACAGGAGGAACTTCAGTAGCAGGAAGAGCTTCAGCTTCATCTTCTGAAATTATCACTTGTCTCCTAGACCTGGGACGAGCTACCAAGGGTGTATCTTCATATTCTTCCACATCAGAATCTTCTTCAAATTCCTTCCTCTTTATTAAAATATCTAGTGACCTCCTTTAAGTTGAAGAAGTCTGGGAAGAAGTTCTAAGAGCAAGAGCCGCTTCAGCTGTTATACCTCGATTGGGAAATCCTGACAAAAAGAAGGATATAAGATCGGATATGCAAAACTTTTTATTCTAAGCAAAGGAAATAGCAAGTGAATACCATGAGTTCTAACCCTCCAGCCACGCCTAGCAGAGATTGATCTCCAAGTACGTGTCTTCATGGGTACATCCTTCAAAAGAGTATCGACCCAAGCACGGAAATCAGGGACGAGTTCCACATCTCTCATGATAGCTATTCCAAAAAGCAAAAAAAATTCTGTAATAATAGAAGAATGGAATGTCAAAAAATAGACACGACAAAAAATAAAACACTTACAAGTCTTGTTCCACTTCTCTGGAAAAGGCATGCTGGATTCACCAATCAGATCAACTGTGGGAACACTTACAAACCATACATACCAACCACGGTCATTAACATCTTCAGGGTTTATCGAAACCCTCTTTCCTATAGCAGACAACGAAAAGACTCCGTTGCGGAAATGTTTGGGGTGGTAAAGGTGAATCAAGTGAGGAAAGGTAAAATTTACACCTGCCTTAGTTGAAATAAACCTTAAGCATGCTACTGCTATCCAAACCAGAGGACCGACTTGGGCTAAACAGATCTTGAAGAAGCGACAAAATTCGAGAATCACTGGGTCAATAGCAGGAGAAAATCCCAGAGTAAAGGGGTAAGTATAAATACAAGAAAAACCGGGGTTGTAAGAAGAAATCCTCTGGTTAGGGTTAGGAATAACTATGGGAGTACTAGCTCTCCAATGACAATCCTCTCGAATTAAAGGAACCATTGGTTCAGTAATTATAGAGGGGTAATCATCAACCTTCTCCAACTTGAGAATTTGCTCGCAAAGAACCTCCTTATCATGCTCAAAGGACAAGTCCTGATGGTACAACTTCATCAACCGCCGGTCCTGAAGAGGTTCCACAGATTCTTTTCCCCTGGAAGAAGGTTTGTTAGATAAAGATCCCCTGGAAGAAGTGCTAGAAAGGATAGTAGAACCAGATATGTCGCCCCGTATTGATCTCATACCACGAGGAGCACTAGTTCCGCCCCTTCGATGCCTTGCAGGAGAATTGGGGAACTGATCAAGGATTGGAACTTTTCTAGGGTTAGAAGATGCCATGGCTCAGCACGTTTTGACAAAAAAAGAGTAGAAGGAAGAAGCAAAGAGTTACTCAGTGAAAAGGATAAAAAAGAAGAAATCGAAGGAATATACGAAAAGCGATCGGTAAACCAGGAAAAGTAATGATGAAACGCCTATAATAAAGGTAACCATAACTTCGTGAATAAAGCAAAGAAAAGGCTGCAAACTCGCAGAACTAGTGGAGAAGTGACACGTATATGGTGCATTAAATGGAAGGGACAATTGAAGCGTCAACACTGACATAACATTTATTGTGACAAAAATTCCCTTTTTTTAAGCATCCACTTCCCATATATTTAAATGATAAACAAATGGAAAGTGGGGGGACTATATGTATTGGGGAAAATTTTTTATGATGTGTCAAGACACGTGGAATATGCGCAAGGTTAGTATTCTGAAGGAAGGTGAACGAAAGACACAAAAGAATAAAATAGACACTGGATGCAATACGACTGCGAAACCCGTGCCTATTTGGAGCAGGCTAGAACGTGATTTTAGAAGACAAAGGATTTCAGAAGACAAAAGAAGTAGATACGAGCACCGAAGCAACGGGTCAAGAAGCATTTAAAGCATGGATCTGAAGGCAGAAAGGAGTCTAAATTCAATCATTAAACATCCTATACTTTAAAGGATCAGCATTTATTGAAAATGATTGTGTAACGACCTATTTAATGTCATTTATTGCTCATTAAAACTTACATTTTATTCCTCCAGCTAGAGTCAGCTATAAAAGGAGGAAGTTATACCCATTGTAACACATAACACTCACTGGAATACAACCTTTTTTACTGTCTATTCTGATTATTGAAAGCCTGCTACATTTTTTCGGTCTCTTGATTATTAGTAACCCGATTTCTCTATTATTTTTTAGCTTTAATCGAAGTTCAATATTTTGGTTAAACACCTTTGATGCCGTAGGTATATCGTAGTGCCTCTGTAAAAACTTGATGAAAACAAGTGTAATATGTGGCAAATATCGACCTTGCAACTGGCTAATTCTACATACTTTGTTAGCATCAGGAAAGCTTTATACAAATACGGGGATAGCTGTACCCGGAAGATGTAAAATCGGCAAAATTCCTCTCCTAACGAGAAAAGAGGGAAAGTATAACCAATTAAGAAAGGGTAGACATTAAAAACACAGTACCCAGGTCGATAGACCTCCACGATGTCGACGCCAACCGGAACTATCTCGACGTGAGAAGTGATATGATATGTATAACATAGCTCAGCTATATGAGACGACCCGATCTTGGAGATTACTTGAATGGGAGTGGGAGCAAGTTTCTTTTGAAAATTGCTTCTGGACAAGAGGTTTCTAGGAACTCTCTCATCCACGGTAGGAAAGCTCTAATCCTTTTCGATCATGAACTCCTCGCCGACGGAAGGAGGAGCCACAAACAATGGAGTGACATCAGAAATTTCATCATGACAACGAAGGGAGTATGACATATCGAAGATAAAAGGTATGCTACTAAACCTATAGAAGGAGGTAACGATTAAGGTAAGAAGGAGAGATATGGATTCGTGATAGCAAAATCGAGAATAGAAGCTAGCAAAGAAGATCGAGAGAAAACAATGTTCATGCAAGGAAAGGGATGGTGGAAACTTCTGAAAAACGAAACCCCCATCTATTTATAGGGATGGATGGCGCAAGAATCAAGCAAAAGATTATCAACGGCACCAAAACCAAAGCGACAGGCACGCAGTCGTTATCTCTGGAAGGTGCCTAATAATGACGTGCGTGGTTATGAAATCACCCCATGGCAACCACACCAATCATGACTCCGCTGGTTATGTCGCTCTCCCGACCTTTGTCGGCCCATCTTATGCAACAATTCTACCAAAACAAAGGCAAATCATGTCCGCTTATCGAGGACGTGCAAGGCCACGATCTCAACAAGCGGAGGGACTAACTGTATAGGTCCAAATTTGACAATTCGATCATAATAGATAAGTAAAATAAAGGACGGGTCGACCATGATACAACGATCGAAGGTTGCTCTCACAAAGTCTGGTGCCAAAAGCGGGCTACCCAGAAAATAATGGTAGAATAGGTTCAAGAGTTGACATAAAGAATATTCTTTTGGATATTCTTTATGTTGTACTTTGTAGGGTTTTTTTGGAATATCCTTTATAAATAGAAAAAGATAAAAAACAAAAAGGGGAATCTTCTTCACTCTCTAATAAGAACACATTGTAAAGGCTGACAAAAGAGAATATCCAAAAGTTATCTAGTTCGTTGATAATATTATTAAAGCACACATTCAATCATTATCCATAGATCCAAAGATTCCACACCCATCTTAACTTCTCATTTTTTCACGTCATTGAAAGAGAAAAGTAATATCTAATAATTGGGTGATAGATCTTTTCTTATTACATTCATTGCCATTATTTCGTATTACATATTCATGCTATCGTATTTATTGTCAATCATAAAGTATTAAACCTGTTATTTAATGCTCTTGAGCACTACTCGTCTCACGAGTATTCCTTTTTGTTCGGTCTGAAATTTATTAAGTTCAACTAAAATTCGTTTTTTAATTGATCATTAATTAGTATAGTTAATAGGTTTAGCACTTTATTGCTCACTTTTTGAACGGCCGCTCAAACGGCAGGAAAATTTGAGCTTCATTCTTCACTTCCTTCACTTCTACTTGTTCATAATAAACTTTGTAGAGAAATTATAAAATAAAAAATAAAATAAAATAAAATAAAGAAGAGAGAATTGCTTTTTAAAAAAAACAATAGAGCTTATAAAGAAAAAATGATGTTTTTTACTGGTGGAGACGTGGAGTAGTGGTAGCTATAGACTGCACAAAAATGACTTAGTTAATATGACTCCAAAAATTGCAAGCCAAATCTACCAATAAATAACTTCTTAGTACATGACACGTAGTTGGTAGAGATTGCTGAATAAATATGTTATTTAATAGTAAGAAGAAAAAAACGTAGTGTGTGTGTGCCGCAAAATGGACCACACAGGTCATCACCAAATGGAACTTGAGAAAGCCATAAATAAAAAGCTGGCCTGCGAATTGAAGGATGCCAAGAAAAACCAACAAAAGTCATTTTTATTCCTCTACAATAATATTGATTTGCGTACAGAATTATCTCTTTCCCTTGTCACATAGAAGAGGAAGTGCTCAACTCAAACTAGTATTTTCTAGTTAGGGGTGTAAATGAGCTGGATTGGTCTGATTTTTAAAATCTGATTACTATATTTATTTGGGTGGGTTTGGTTTTATCGATTTGTTGGATTTTTTCTATATGAATATTATTTTAATCTTACGTTAAAGTTACAGATAAATTATGAAAAATGAATATATGTAGAAAAAATTGACAAACATATGATCTATTAAATTATTCTTATGGGAGTATTTGTAGAAACACGTGATAGGTATTTTTTAGTTTAACATTAATTTTTCGTTGATATATGCTTCAAGCTTAACCGAATTTTAGTAATTAAATATAAAAATCAATATGAAACTTAAATATGATATGTTCTATTTAATTTTAAAAATTATCGACAAAATACCATTTTAAATTTTGAAAAAGTTATTAGAGTTTAATAAATCTTGACATATGAATATGGAAGAACAAAGAGATTGATGTATTTCAGTAACACTTGATAAGAAAGTAACAGTACAATTTAGAATCAATCATTATTTAAAGTCAATTAATTCTGTTAAATAATGCATCTCATAAGAGGATTAAAATTATTTCTAAAAAATTTTTGAAAAAATATATATAAAATTTTAAAAGTATATATAAAAATTATTTATTTATGTCGCTTTGGTTAAATCTTTTTATTCAAAGTCAAATCTATTCAAATATTTTAATCAATTTAATGTGTGTCATAAATGTGTCGACACCATAAATTGTTTAGGAGTTGTTGATACACAATTGTTAATTAAGAAAAGACAACCTTCTAGTGTAGAACAAACTAATTTTGTTTGGGGTGGAGAGTTAGGTTGAATAATTAGTTGTAGTGATCACGCACTAAAGTTCTTATATAATTTTGATTATTTGAGCGAATAATATTTATCTTTGTTTCGGATTAAATCACTTGATTGTTAATTTTAAAATATTTTAATAGCAAAATATACAAATTTGAAGGATTTCCTTTGATGATTAAACTGGTAATCAATTTGCACGCAAATTTTAACTATTTCTAAGCATGCATGGGTTCAAACTTCCAAGTTTTGCCATTTTTTCGAAATGGTAGATTTATTAGTTATTCAAAATAAATTAATTTTCGGAGCTTGATCACACATGTTTTAAACTTCTTTTGATTTCATTCTATAAAAAACTAGAATTTTTAAAATTGTTATGAAACAAAAATAATATAGAAAAAACTATGTAATTTATTACTCTCTTCGTTTCAATTTATGTGAACCCATTTGACTGGGCACGGAGTTTAAGAAAAGAGAGAAGACTTTTGATCTTGTGGTGTAAAATGAGGCACCTTTATTTTGTGTGGCTATAAATCATTGCATAAAGGTAAATTGTTTCCAAATAAGGAAAGTGATCATTCTTTTTGGCACAAACTAAAAAGGAAATAGGTTCACATAAATTGAAACGGAGGGAGTATAACTTAACATAAGATGAGAAAGATAATATTAGAAGATTTCTTTTTTTTTCTAGTGTGTCGAATAGCAAGATCATCCAAATTCCAAAAACAGTAAAATTATGGGATATATAAAACAAGCCAGCCCTTTAATTATTTTCAAGCAAAAAATAAAATATCAAATTACCAAACAAAAAAAGAGAGAAAAAACTACGAAAAAAATATACACTAATTAATCACATTTTTTGTCAACGATGGAACACCCCCAAGATTTTTCTGTCTTTTCAATTTGGCCCCACGATCAAATAATTTAGATGACGTCATTTGCCGACGACAATCGTCTAATCAACGGCTGTGATTAAATCTTCTCCAATTTCTCCGCTTTCACCAAAGGATTTGCCTTGGCAATAGCTTCTCTTCCCATAGACTTGAAATCAAACGTGCAGCCATGGATCTCCGGGTACCGATGGGTCCCACAAAAGGTGGTCCCGCACCTACACTTGAACCCGGTCAACCCCACTTTCTTCCTACAAACCGAACACCGGTTCGGCTGCATAACTGGTTCGACAACATCCGCCGGTTTTTTCTCTAATTTTAACGGTTCCGGCAACACCACCACCGATGAGCTGGCGGCGGGAACCGATAACTGTGGAGGAAAGAGAGAATCAATGGGCTTTTGTTGGGATTGTTGAGCTAAATAAATTTCATGGTAGCATTTTGAGCAGAAATTTTGGGTTGTTGAGCTGCCGAAGAATCCACAGTTGTTTGCGCATAATATATGCCCTTCTTGTGCCTCAAATCCATGCTCTTCCGCCATAATTGTATCAGTTTTTCTTCAAATTAAAGGCTCAAAACAACAAGATTTTCGAGCAGATGAAAAAGGCTATTAATGAAACATTCAGTTGAAAGGAATGAAGCAATTGGGGTAAAATGGCATGAAAGAAGAATAGATAAATAAATAGAGAAGGGGAAGGATCAGAGAAAGGAGAGAAAATTTAAAGGGAATTTTAATAATGAGAATGGTGAGCAAATCATTAGAGAAGATAATAAAGAAATATCAAAAGGGGGACAGGCTGGAAGAGGCAAAAAAAAAGAAGGATGAAGGGAAGCCAAGAAATTTAGTTATGGGGTAATTGGGTGGTGGGGGAGGACACGTGGCTGGAGAATTGTGGTTTCAGATGACAGGTAATTTAAGGCGAAATAACACTCACATAATATTTGCATCAAATTATACGGGGAGTTTTATGGCTCATTATATATTTTCTTTAATTATATGATATTTTTGTTTTGGGGTTTTAAAGCTTAATTTCGCTTAAAAGGGGTTAATGAGAAATGAATGCAAAATAAAATATCTAAGTTTCCTTTTTTTGACAAGGGACATTGTATCTTATTGGATGGAAAATATTTTTGATGGGTATATATATTATTGCTCTTCTTCTAATTCTAAAAGAGCTAAGAAGATGGCAAGCCTCGTGCTATCGTCATTGTCACACATCTTTTATTTTTTACACATCTTACCTCGAAGGGTAAAATATATAAAATAGAATTTTTCCAATTTAAGTGACATTATTCGAATTGGGATTATTTATTTATTTCAAAGTCGCCACTCGGGAAAGGATTGACTTTTGGTGGCCAGAGTCACCGATTATTTATTTAGTCCGCATCTACGATCTCCTCTTCGCACATGTGGACTCGCAGAAGCTGATAATTCCTGGCACTGCGCTCCCAACTGGGTTAAGTCAAATCTGTTTCTGCAACCAGCTGCTTGCTTTTGTGAGCCCGACACCTGCGACCAAAGGCTCTGCATGTGTGATGACAGCAAAATAGGCCAGCTTCAACAAAATTTAACAAGTCCAAATTTTTCTAGATTTTATCTATATCACACCGGAGCCGGACCTCGTCCGAATATACCAACTAGTTCCAAAAACACCTAGCGGACCTTCTCGAGGCCGAATATCATATCAAACAATATAAATTCTACGAATCGTAATCCAAATTCAAGCCTATGAACTATGGCATCAAAATTCTGAAACCAACGCCTTTTCATACCAAAACAACTTCGATTGAGACCAAATTTTGCACACTAGTCATTAATGATATTACAGACCTATTCCAACTTCCGAAATTGGGATATGACCTCGATATCACCAAATTCAACTCCCAGTCAAACTTTCCAAAATCCTTCAACTTTCCAACTTTTACCAAATCACGATGAGATTAGTTATGGACCTCCAAGTCAATATTCGGACACATTCCCAACACCAAAATCACCATACAGAGCTATCGGAACCATCAAATTCCTTTTTCAGAGTCATCTTTACACAAGTCAAACTACGGTCACCTTCTACGACTTAAAACTCTAACTTAGGGACTATGCCTCCCATTTCACTCCGCAACTCACCCAAAACCAAAACCAACCACCCCGTCGATGTTACATAGCCATAACACATGATAGAAGAAACATAAATTAGTTTATCAGGGCTAAAATACGCATACCAATCGGCCAGGTTGTTACCGTACCCAACCTTAGAGAGCACACGGTAAAGTCTCATGTTTTTATCACATCGTACCCGACCTCAGGAGATCTTGACTGTATCATATCTCAATAGAATTCGATGTGCCCACTCTTAACAGGACTCAGTAATATTTAATAATACATTATTTTGTACCTAACCTCTTAGAGGAATTGGTCGTACTAGACCCCAAGAGATCCTAGTTGTACCTGGTCTCAACAGAATTTGGTGTACCCAGTCTCAAAAGAATTTGGCATACCTAGTCTCAAGAAGACTTAGTAATATCTCATAACACACATTCTATACCTGGCCTCATAGAGGACTCAATCGTACCTGACCTCAGGAGATCTCGGTTATACCCGATTTCAACAAAACTTGGCATACCCAGTCTCAAGAGGACTCGATAATATCTTTACATCATGTCTTATTATACCCAACTGATTCATGGTTGCACAATAAGTATTGTACCCAGTTGAGTATATCGTGGATTGGTAAAGTAAACTAGATACATAAATATAAGTGCAATTCAATTCTTTTTGCTTGAATATGTATTGCAAGCTCATATGATCTACAAATACGTCAACCTAAAGTCTATATAGATAATGAAACCATATTTTCATAACAAATATAGCAGTCGCTAACTCTAAGTTATGAGTCGGGTAATACTGTTTTTTTTCCACAATTTCTTCGAAGAATAAGCAATAGCCTTACCGCTTGCATCAACACATTACCCAACCCTACTCTAGATATATCAAAATATATAACATAACCCTTTGATCTTGGGAAAAATTTAAAGTTGGTGCTGAGGTTAATCTGCTCTTTTATTTCTAGAAGCTCTTTTCACAAGTACCGGTCCACTAAAACATAGCTGCAATATGCGTCAACTTCGTTAATAGAGAAGCAATAGAAGAGAATATTTCTAAAACCTTCGATAGTAACTATCTAAACTCAAGAAACTACGCAAATCCGTAGGAGTTATGGGCCTTGGCCAATTCTTAACTGTTTCAAACTTTTTATTATCGACTTTAACGCCCTCTTCCAATACTCTATGGCCAAGAAAGCCATTAAGTGCACCAGAACCCGCATTTTGAAATCTTAGCATACAACTTACGATCTCGGAGCGTGTGTAAGATCGTTCGCAAATGCTTTGCATGCTCAGCTTCTGATGGAGAATACACCAACATATCGTTTATATATGCAATCATAAAGATATCCAAAAATGGCTTGAACACCCGATTCATCAGATCCATAAAATTAGTTGGTGCGTTGGTTAATCCAAAGGACATTACAGGAAACTAGTAATGGCCATAACTAGCCCAAAAGACTGTCTTCAGAAAAATTTTGTTCCTGACTCTTAATTGATGATACCCAGATCTGAGACCGATCATCTAAAAATACTTGGCGCCTTGCACTTGATCAAATATGTCATCAATCCTTGGATGAGGATACTTATTCTTAATGGTTACATTGTACAGATGTCATTAATCAATGAATCGTCTTTCTTACGAAAAAATAACACTGGGCATCCCACGGGGAAATGTTGGGTCGGATAAAGACCTAATCTAGAAGATCTCTATATTAACTTTCAATTCATTCAACTCGGTAGGAGGAATATATAGCAGTTGCGTATCGAAAATCACATCAATAGCGAACTCGATCTCCCTCTCGAGAGGAATACTCGAGAGATTTTTTTGAAATGCATCGAGAAATTCATTAACAATCGGAACCGACCAAAGGGTTAGAGTCTTTTCCTCTATATTTTGTACGCATACCAAATGATAGATACATCATTTCGAGCCTTAAGGTAATAAATAAACTTCCATTTAGGTGTTGCAATATTGACCTTTCATAAAATGACAGAATCTCAAGGAAAGTTAAAAAAATGAATTTTGTCCAACAATTCACATTAGCGTAGCACAAATCCAACTAGTCCATTCCCATAATAACATCAAAAATTCTACTATTTCTAATTCATTCAAATCAGCTAAGGTGTGGAGATCATAATTATTACATCACATCCTCGATATATCTATCTAATTATCATGGACTCACCTACGTGCGTAGACATTTCAAATAACTTGCGCAACAGTTCAGGTTCTTTACCACGTATAGTACACCTGTAATCATATCGGGTGATGACTCTAGGTCTGGTTGACTTGACAATGCATAGATGTGATTTTGTTGTCCACCCGAGCCAGATGCTCCACCTCTACCTCTACATCTTCTAATATTATTTGCAAGCCCTGCTCATGAGGATGCATAGATGAAGAAGAAACTGCTACAGATCCCATTGGATGCATCATACTGGTCCCACCTCTCACCGGGCAAAAATGCATAATATGACAAGGTTTCCCACATAAATATCACAAATTTGAACCTTGGGGACATTACCCTAAATGGGTCTTACCACATTGGCCACAATAAGGTACCAGGGGTCTCATCTTTATAGAATTTCCACTATACTGTGAACTCTATCCTCGGGGATTTTGACCCTAACTGGAATAAGTAATCTGATCACGATGTTAGCCTTGGGATTGTAATGGTACATTAGCCATCAGATAAGATGGATGCCTAGCAAAGAGGGGTCTAAATCTACCTCGATATTCTCTTGTATCACTTGTGGACCACGCTATCTTATGTTGGCCTCGATCATGCTATCGAGCGGCTCGCTGTTGCATCTTTCGATCCTCTTATGTTCTATGCACAGTCTTGAATACGAGCAATATCCATATTCGTATTGAGATAAGCAATGATACATCCATTAATCAATATGGTCCCAGACCACCAAAAAATCGATGTACCCTATCGCTTATATCAACCACAATCGAAGGGGAATACTTAGCCAAAGAGTTAAATTTTACACTATACTCCTAGGCACTTGTATTACTTTACTCCGACTGTAAAAATATATCTTGGCTGACTCGGTGGAGTTAAATAGGTAAATATTGCTGCATAAATGCCTTATGAAACTCCCTCCACCTACTCGTGGGACATGAGGTTCCCTAAGCTGTTCCCAAGTTTCATACCAAGTCACATCATCATTTCCAATATATAAGAAGAAAACATAATTGTCTCAGCGGTAGTAACATGCATTACTGAAAAAGTTTGTTTCTATGGAAATGTATTTGGATATTTCCCTATAAATATTGGGGGGGGGGGTCTAGGTTAATGAAATCACAAACTCTCATGTTGACTATTCAATTCGTACCAAGGGTCTAATGCTAGGCTTGAAAGGCTACTAATCGAGTCGACAACTACACCACACTTCTCACATCTAAATCCTAATCAAGAGAAACCAAGGGAGGAATTGGGGACATGTTAGTTTCTCTATGTAATTCCATAGGTAGTAGCATTGTCCTTGAAACCTTAGCATCAGCCTTATCATGAGACTCACGTTGATCCATATGCACATTTGGCACAACCTTATACCCTCCCATGCCTCTTAATTTAATCTCTGAACAACTGCTTGACAGCTCCTAGTAGGAATCTCTATAGACATAAACAAGATGGAGATTATATGTAAATACTTATGATTCAGCTCCATCACACCATCTGGATCAGAAAGAAAGGTATCCATCCTAGTTATCCTGTAGCCTCTTATTTATAAGTATGGTACACGACATACCCATAAACAAGAATCTACTGTTGCAGACTTCTTAGGGCAAACCTGCTTTGATACCATGCATATCATACCCTAATCTCGGTTGCAATCAGCACATAATGCCCAAAAACCCATGCAAACCAACATCTTTACTGAAACCCTTCATCGTGAAATCTTTGCCATCAAGGCCTCCAAGTACAATACTGAATTTAAAAATGATCAGAACTGACTGTCGAAGAAACTTATAACAATTTATATATATACACACAACCGTTACCAACAAAGTCAAAAACCAATATTTATTCAACCAAATACCAATATGCAAGCCTCTAAAAGTGCTATACTATATAACTTGGTCAGGACAGAGCCCCACCTACCCAAAATAATAGAAACATATTCTCTAGTACCTATCAACTTCTGTATAGCTAGAGAAGTGGAGTGCGACAACCAATAGTTGAAATGTGCACCCTACTGGGCAGGCACGTCACCAAGTCTATCTGTACGTGTGGGCATGAACACAATGCCCAGAAGAAAGGGGCATCACATAAAAAACGTACTGAACATGTAAGGCGGATAATGTAAGCAAACCAAAGACAAAAAATAGGAGATATAAATACATAATTTCAATCTAAATACCAAATAAACCACCCGGGATGTATACTATGGTAATCATAAATTATAAGTGGATGCAAATTTTGTAAAAGTGAAGCCACTCATTGGGTCTATGCACTAAACACAACATAAAAATATTCCACAGCTCTTGGACATATCATCTCATATCATGTTTTGCCATTCTTTGGGGCATATCATATCACATCGTACCCGAAATACATAAAGTCTCATGCCTTTATCACATCATACCCAGCCTCAGAATATCTCAGTTGTACCCGATCTCAACAGAACTCGGCATACCCGATCTCAAGAGGACTCGGTAATATCTCATAACACATTATTATATACCAAACTCATAGAGCACCCGGTCAAACCCGCCCTCAGAAGATCTCAGTTGTACCTTCTCTCGATAGAACTCGGTGTACCCGGTCTCAAGAGGACTCTGAAATATCTTCACATCATATCTCATTATACCCAACTAATTCATGGTTGCACAATAGGTGTCGTAACCAGTCGACTATATCGTAGCTCAGAAAAAAAAAAAAAAAAAAAATATATATATATATATATATATATATATATATATATATATATATATATATATATATATATATATATATATATATATATATATATATATATATATATATAAGTACAATGCAAGATCAATTTCAAGAGATATCAAGATTAAACATAGAATGAATCATATTTTTTGACCTAAATATACTATTTGGGAACATCTTAGACTGGAAAGAAAATGCCACCGGCAAAGAATGTACAGGAATGTGAACAATGTTATCAAGAAGGGCTTAGGACAATTCAATCTTACAACATAGGGATCATTAAGAAAGAAATGCTTACATTATGTAATACCAAGAAAGAAAGTTGCCTTACATATCTTTTCGAAGGACTAACTATGCTTTTTAAGTTCTTACACTTCTATGGTGATCATCTTCACTTACAAGTAACCTCCAATATTAATATAACAAGAAGAAAAATGATACACTAATGATCACGAGATTCTTTACGTTAAATTCAACTAAGTTTTTGTTTGATTTAGCCTTGAATCGTTTAAGAGTTTATGAAAGAGGGCTTGGAAGTGTTTTGCGTAAGCTGCAACTGATGATATTGTCTAGAATGAAAAAGAAGAAAGTTGTACTGCTTTTTTATTATTAAGTCTAGAAACTCCACCGCCTCAAACGCTAAGTGTGTTGTGTCGAATCAGCTACTATGCCTGGTGGGGTGGCTGGCACAAGTCAATGAAGCATAACCACACCCTTGTTCACATAATGTAAGGTGGGCTGATTGGTTACGCTTACCGGCTATATGAATTCCGAGCTTAATGTGAGGAGAAAAGTGTGAGGTGTACCAATTATATTAAAAATCAACTTTAAACCTACGTCAAATATAAGGGATCATTTTTGTCTTTTCCCCGCTTCTCTCCGTACCATTAACTGTTTGACTCAAAATATACAAGAATCTATTTGAACATATCAATCAAAAGAAGAAGGGGTAAATCTTAGTTGAGTATAACAAGTACTAGATTAAGCAAAATGAAGATACAATCAGTAATTTATTTTCTCGTTTTCAGATAATGTGTTCATTAAAAAGTTTTATCCCACCCCCCATCCCCTTAAAACCATTTATCTCCCTTATATACTAAGAGAACCTCTCCCAGATTGTCAGAGATAAACTTTTAAGAATATTTGATATAATACTCCCAATGTCCCCTAACGGGCTTACAATCTTACAAGGGTCATACATTCTTATCTTTTATAGTAAGGTCGTTTCTTTTGGGACATTATCTTGGAGAGGCTTGCTCGTTTGTCGTGTTCGCCATAGGTCGTGGCTTGTTAAATTTGGACCCATACAATTAGTCCTTTCGCTGATCAGGATCACGAGCGGACGCGTACTCAATGAGCAGACTTCACATGCTCTCTTGAAGGAATTTAGCCCACTAGAATGTTACGACCTTGTCAATGGAGGGTGGTCATCATGTTCAGCAAGGCGATGGGTGATACCTTTTACCGAGAAGTGATATCTGCTCCACATGCATCATTATTACGTAGGTTTTTGAGACAAGGATTTGATTGCTTGATACTTTGAATCTCGTGCAGCTCTAAGACCTACCACCTCGATTCTGGTGCTACCCAAGCCTATAAATAGGTGGGGATTTGTATTTCTGAAGAACTTTGGAAATTTCTCTCTCGAAAGACCTCTTTCACTCTTCCTCATTCGCTCTCATATCCTCTAGCTTCTTTTTTCATTCTTTGTTTGAAGCCTCTACATTCTTCTCCCTTGTTAATACTCCTTTTATCAACATTATGCCGAAATCTCATCTCCCTTATGAAGAGGTTTCTGAGGCTGCTCTGTCTTCCATGGTTCCCCCCTCTGGTAGTGGGGATGTGGTGGTAGAAGAGGATGACATCCCCTTTATAGTGGGGGACTTCTTAGTGAGACACCCTCTATCTCGGAGTGACTTCCTCAAGGATCCCCCTTTCACTCTGAACCCTATTCTTTTAGAGTCTGATCAAGTCCATCTCGACACCCTTCGTACAAAGTACAATGCTTTGTCGGTTGCTTGACTGTATTTTAATGTTATGATCCTTTGTGGTGACAAGTCGAGGAGCTTCTAGGCATAGGGCGCCAGTTCCCGCCTTCACACAAATCATTGCTGGCGGATATGCAGTTTATTTTGAGTGAGACTGTTCGAGCGGATCTACTTCGGCCTGTTTAGATGGGGGACTCATCTCGAGTTTTGGCCACGAGGGAAGAAGCCTCTTCGTTATCAGCCTCACGTCTGTTGGGTGAATCTTCTGAGGGGCACGAGCCGTTTGAAAGAAAAAGGAGAAGGTAGGAGCTAGGGAAAGGCGTGGTACGAATATTGATGGAAGCAAGGCATCCCGAATAGCCTCGGTGCCCGTGTTCATGGTCGATGCCATTTTGTCAGGGAGATTTCCCCGAGTGAAAGGAGTTAACCAGAGGCCGGTTCAATGCACTCTGTTGAGGGTAGGGTATCATCTAACATTGGCAGGAACCGTATTAGGGGCGGTGACTTGGGTTCTAATATCGACCTAGAGGATATTAACAAATTTGTTGGTCATCATACCCATGTCTAGGTGAGTAAGGATGGCTCCGACCGTCATGTAGTCATTTTGGGGAGCTACAACTTGCTGATGAATAGCGAGTAGGTGGCGTTGGCCTTAGCTCCTCTGTGTGTCGCTCCTAAAAGTTAGGTGCTCGGGGCAATGTGCGACATGGAGCAATCTTGTAAGGTTGTTGGTATAGCCCTGCAGGTAGGTGCCTCTCCGTCCCCTCCCCCACCCACCCCTCAGTTTTTGTGTCATTGGATTGGTGCGGTAATTATCGTTCAGTATTTCATTTCTAACTTTAGCCCCTCTTTTGTCAGACCCTCGTCCTGGAGGCAGAGAGAGATCATCGAAAGAGGAGAAGGTGAATCTTTATAAGAAGATATCGTCCAAGTATCAACAGTATCGTGCTAAGCATCGGGCGATGTCTGACATTTATTGTTAGCACCTTGAGTTTCAGGTACTTCGTGAGGGGCTTAAGTAGCGGGAGGGCCAATTAAACCACAAGATATAAGAGTTGAGGGAAAAAGACGAAGAGCTCGTGAGTGTAGTCGCCCGTAATAAAGAGTTGGATGCCTTTCTCGGGGCGAAGGAGGATGAGCTCGAGTTGAGCAAGGGGTAATGACTCACAATGTTGACTTGCAGGCGAAAGTGGTCGGCTTGACCGCTGAGTTAACTTCCAAGATAGCAGAGATAAAGGTTCTCAAGGGCGAATTTAATGTTAGCACCGACAAGTTGGCTGCAACCATTTCTGAATCGGTGTCTTTGGAGGATGCCATCCGTATTTCTAGGTCAGAACTGACTAGGGAGATGGAAGCCTCTAGTCATCGGGTCGCAAGGCTCGAAGGGCGTATTGGAGAGTTTGAAATGGGGCTGATGGCACTAAACGGCCAAGTGGACTCATTGAGGGTGTGGGGGTGAGTCGATGCTCTCAGCCTTCTACGTCTCATCCTGTAGCTGATCTGGCAATATCTCGTCGTTCACATGAGTTATGGGTTCCTGAGGCCCGGCTAGATATGTATAGAGCTTTTCTCACTGAGAGAAGGGTGACCAAGGTAGAGCTTGAGGCCGTTCATTCCACAGCTTGTGCGGCTCGTGAGTCCCGTGGGTACGACCTTCATACTCCTAACGGAGGCGATATCAACTCTGACAATCCATCGTACTTGGACATGTTTGTAAACGCAAATGTAAATCATGTTTTGCTGTAATGTAAAAATTACTTTTGTTGTCCCATTTTCTGCTACACTTATCGCGAACGTGATATTTTTTTTTGGATGACTTAGGCTAATGGGATGTTATTTTGAATGGTCGTCGAAGTAGAGTCCCATAGTGGTTCGAACGAGGTCGAGCCTATGCCATCATCGATGGCCTTGGACGTTGGGATGTTGCTTCGACTGTCATTGAAGTAGGATGTCATTGTGGTTTGAACTAGGTCGAACCTATGTCATCGTCGATGGCCTTGGCCATTGCGATGTTGTTTCGACTATCATCGAAGTAGGATCCTATCATGATTTGAAATAGGTTGAACCTATGTCATTGTCGATAGCCTTGTCCATTGTGATATTACTTCGACTGTCGTTGAAATAGGATCCCATCGTGGTTCAAACTAGGTCAAACTTGTGTCGTCATCGATGGCCTTGACCATAGGGATGTTGCTTTGATTGTCATCGAAGTAGGATCTCGTCGTGGTTCGAACTAGGTCGAACCTATGTCATCGTTGATGGCCTTGGCCATTGGGAAGTTGCTTTGACTGTCGTCGAAGTAGGATCCCATCGTGGTTCAAACTAGGT
The DNA here is from genome assembly GCA_032618575.1 of Nicotiana noctiflora. NCBI lineage: Eukaryota > Viridiplantae > Streptophyta > Magnoliopsida > Solanales > Solanaceae > Nicotiana > Nicotiana noctiflora. Next base: position 215,056 of record JASVEL010000765.1, on the reverse strand, counting down.
CGAACCTATGTCATCGTCGATGTCCTTGGCCATTGGGATGTTGCTTCGACTGTCATCAAAGTAGGATCCCGTCATGGTTTGAACTAGGTCGAACCTATGTCGTCATCATCGCTTTGGCCATTGGGATGTTGCTTCGACTTTCGTCAAAGTAGAATTTCATCGTGGTTCGAACTAGGTCGAACCTATGACAATGTCGATGGCCTTGGGCATTGGGATATTGCTTCGACTATCGTCGAAGTAGGATCCCGTTGTGGTTCGAACTAGGTCAAACCTATGTCATCATTGATGGCCTTGGCCATTGGGATATTGCTTCGACTATCATTAAAGTGGGATCTCGTTATGGTTCAAACTAGGTCGAACATATGTCATCATCGATGGCCTTGGCCATTGGGATGTTGATTAGACTCTCGTCATCCCGTCGTGGTTTAATGTAGGTCGAACCTATGTCATCGTCGATGGCCTTAGCCATTCTCTGTTGGAGATACAGTTGTGCTCTCGTAGGAAGGCACAATTTTTCTTATGCAATTGAGATAAGGATCACATGTTTGCTATGCACATATTATGGAGATTTGATTAATGTTTTGTGAGAATCACATGTCGATTCCGCACATACAATGGAAATTTGATTAAGTTCTTGTGAGAATCACATGTCGATTCCGCACATACAATGGAGATCCACTTATACATATATCTAGTCCCTTTATTACTTCGCCCTGGAGAACCTGACGGGTCGAGGTAATGAACAACACTCTACCCTTGATGCGTCTCCCTTGCCGCCTCGTTAAAAACCTCTCTGAGAAAACCCGACTGGGACAAAACCCGGATGAGGGAAAAAAATGCGACTTAGGGGACGCCTTCTTTCAGAAGTGGAAGTACTTGAGATGGGCAACGTTCCAGTTGTTTTGGAGTATCTTTACATCTTTTGTTTCTAACTGGAATGCTCATTTTCTTTCCGTGGCTATGATTTTGTATGGTCCGTCCCAGTTTTCCTTCATTGGGGTCTTTTGAAGCTTATGTCTTAGCATTGATGCAGTCTCCGACTTTGAGCGGTTGTACCTTAGCTTTCTTGTTTTAGTATCATTCTACTTGTTGATTCTGAGCCACCATTCTTACATGGGCCATGTCTTTCCGTTCTTCGACTTCATCTAGGTCATGTAGGCTACTTTCGTCGTTACTTGTTCTACTCTCGTACGAGTACCTCAAACGGGGTTCCCAGACCTTGATGGGTATAACTGCATTGGTCCCGTAGTCCAATGAGTATGGCATTTCATATGTACTAGCTTTCGGCATGGTGCGGTATGCCCATAATACTTCTGGTAGCATTTTGGGCCATAGCCCTTTAGCCTCCTAAGCTTCTTTTTCAATATGTTCAGTATTATTTTGTTGGAGAATTCAACTTGACCGTTGGCGGTAGGGTGGTATAGCGTGGAGTATATTCATTTAATGTGCCATTTTTCGAGAAACTCAATTCTTCTTTTTCTGATGAACTGAGGACCATTGTCGCAGCTGATTTCTTTGGGGATGCCGAAACGGCATATGATGTTTTTCCATATGAAGGTGATGACCTCTTGCTCACGTATCTGAGCGTACGCACCTACTTCCACCCATTTAGAGAAGTAGCCAGTCAAAACTAAGAGTAAACGCACTTTACCTCGCCTTGCAGGGAGGGCCGACTACGTCCATTCCCCACTTTATGAGTGGCCATGGCGAAGTTACAGAGTGAAGGAGTTACCCTGCTTGATGTATCATAGGGGCATACTTTTGACATTGTTAACATTTCCTGGCGTATTGGGCGGCTCCTTTTTTCATGGTGAGCCAGTAGTACCCGGCACAGACAAGGTATCGTGCAAGGGCATGATTTCCCGTATGGGCGCCACAATGACCTTCGTGTACTTCTTACAGTACCTGCCTTATTTGGTGCAATCCAAGGCATTTCGCTAAGGGATCAACGATTATTCTTTTGTAGAGATCACCATTCACTAGGCTGTACCGGGCTGCTTGTACCTGGAGTTTCTTGGCTTCTTTTTTGTCATGCGGGAGTGTTACATCCTCTAAATAGGCTAAAAAGCGGTTACACCAGTCCCAAGTTAAGTTTATAAGTTGTACCTCGTTGTGGTCTATCGCGGAATGAAGGAGGGTGGCCACAACTAGTTTAGCAAGGTCGTCTGATTCGAAATTTTGTGCCTTAGGTATTTGGTCGAGGCGGCATTCGTCGAACTCTGGTACTATTTTGTGGATTTCTTACTGGTATATTTGTGGCCTTTGCTTTCTAGTTGGAAGGTCCTCGCGACCTAATTCACCGTGAATGGGGAGTTGCAGTGGAGGACGAGTCGACGAGTGCCATATTTGAGGGCTAACTTGAAACCTGCAATCACAACTTCATACTCAGCTTTATTGTTAGTCATCTTGAGGAATCGATGGACTAGCGAATAACTTTGCCTGTTGACTTTGGGGATGAGTCCTAGTCCCAATCCCGAGGTGTTAGACGCACCATCAATGTAGACGATGTAGAGGCCGTTACATGTAGAAGCTCATAGTGCTTCCTGTTCTACCTCGAGCAATATATCCATGCTAAAATCAACGATGAAGTCTGCGAGTACGTATGACTTAATGGTGGTTGACAGTAGGTACGTTATATCGTGCTCGCTTATCTCTATGTCCCATTTGGCGATCCTGCACGATAGTTCGGGTTTGTGTAGGATACCTCTTAGGGGAAACATCGTCACTACTTTTATGGGGTGGCATTGAAATTATGGTCTAAGCTTTCGTGAAGCTACGACCAATGCCAGAGATAATTTTTCCAGGTGAGGCTATCTTGTCTCGGCATCAATTAAACATTTAATGATATAATAAATCGGGGATTGCGTACCTTTATTTTTGCGGAACAGGGCCACGCTTACTGCGACTTTGAAAATGGCTAGATACACTAGTAGGCATTCGCTCGAGTCCGCTTTGACGAGTAGTGGGGACGATGACAGATATGTTTTCAGCTTTCTCAGGGCGTCGATGCGTTCATCGTTCCATTGCCGCCCTTGATCCTTCCTTAGTACATTGAAGAATTTATGGCATCTATCCGAGGATCGTGAAATAAACCTTGATAAGGAGGCTATATGCCCCGTTAGTTTCTGCACATGTTTCTTGCTGGTTAGTGTCTCCGGTATAGCATCGATGGCCTTGATTTGACTTGGGTTGACCTCAATTCCCCGTTGTGACACTAGGAATCCGAGGAACTTTTCGGAAGCTACGCCGAAGGCGCATTTTCGGGATTTAGTTTCATCCGATACCTCCTTAGTATTTCGAAGGATTCTTTCAGGTGACCAATATGGTCATCTTTCTTTGCTGACTTTACAAGCATATCATCGATGTAGACCTTCATGGTCTTACCGAGTTTCCCTTTGAACATCTTGGTGACTAACCTCCGATACGTGGCCCCTGCATTCTTGAGCCCGAAGGGCATTATCTTATAACGGTACGTTCCTTGATGGGTGATGAATGTGGTCTTTTCTTGGTCTTCTTCGGCCATCAGAATCTTGTTATAGCCGGAGTAAGCATCTAAGAAGCTTAGCAATTCATGCCATGTTGTTGCGCCGTTAAGTTGGTCGGTATGAGGTAATGGGAAGGAGTCCTTTGGGCATGCTTTGTTGAGATCAGTAAAGTCCACGCACATCTTCCATTTCTCCTTTTTCTTTTTTACCTTGACCACATTGGCGACCCATTGGGAGTATTTTGATTCCCTGATGGAACCGTTGGCGAGTAGTTGACCAACCTCCTCGCTAACTGCCTCATTTATTGTGGCATTGAATTTTCTCCTTATCTGCCGAACTGGCAGATGGAGTGGGTCGACGTTCAGCCTGTGTGTGGTGATGTCCCTTGGGATGCCTGGCATATCTGAGTAGGAGAAAGCAAACAAATCGAAATTGTTAGTTAAAAACTCATGATACTTACCTGGCTATAAGAGGATGTTCCCAATGAAAGCCTTTTTGTGTTTTCCAATTGGACGGGGTCGAGCTCTTCTACGGTTGCCTTGAATGCTTCTACTATGTTGGGGTCCTTGATGGCCTTGGCCTGTACGTCAGGTTTGGTACCCGACGTAGCTGATTGTTGTACTTCCGCAATTGCCCCTCTTAGTTGTTTGGTGTGTGTACAGTCCTGGGCGATTCAGTAGCACTCTAGGGCTGTGCGTAGCTTACCTCGGATACTGTTTATACCCTATGGGGTAGGAAATTTGACTACTCTTTAGAATCTTGAGGGGACGCCGCACATGGCATATATCCATGGTCATCCTATGATGGCGTTGTAAGTCGTTTTCTGGTTCATGACGTGGAATGTTGTTTCCAGGGTGACCGCTCCCGCCAGAACTGGTAACACTATTTCTCCGGACTTCCATGCTACTACATTGTTAAAATCCGTTAGTGTTATGCAGCGCAGTATTATCTTATCCTCGAGCCTCATTTGAATGAGGACTCATGGGTGGACAATACACGCGCCTCTTACGTCGTTTACCATGATTCGTTTTACATCATTATCAGCGATGCACAAAGTTATAAGCAAAAGATCGTAGTGGGGAAAGAAAAACTGTGGGTATCTGACTTATCAAAGATGATACCGTCTTCGACGTCATCATACCGCGCATGGGCGATTGTCCGCTTGAGTTTGTGCATGGTGGTGAACTTCACATGGTTGATCACTGGGTTGTCGCATCCGCCAATGATCATTTGTATGGTGCGCGCTGGCGAAGGTGGCTTTGGAGCTCCTTGGGATCGGTCGTGCCATCGAGCAAAATTGGCTCTTCCTTTATCGCTTAGCAATTCCTTTAGGTACCCTTAGTTCAACATCCTAACTACTTCTTGCCGCAAACCTATGCAATCCTCGGTCGTGTGTCCTCTTTCTTGGTGGAATTCACATAGGACGTTGGATCTCTTGGCACTTGGGTCTAATTTAATTTTTTTACGGCCACTGAACCTTCATGCCTACCTTCTCCAGTGCGTATGCTATCTCTGAAGGGGAAACGCAGAAATTATGAGCAGATAGTAGTGGAGGTATACCTCTTTTGTTTCGGAGGGGGCAGTGTGCCGTGACACAGTGTCTATATGTCGTGGAGGGGGTGGATTGCATGTACGGATATTAGGTTGGTTCCTTTGTCGATTGAGACGTGGCGGTTGATTTCTTCGCCCCGTGTTACGTCAGTCTCTCCTTATCTCGGTCTGGACTGACGTTAATCGTTGAAGTAGCCCATTTAGGTCTTCCTCGTCTGCCCTTACCTCGGCGCAGTAGGCATTGTGAATTTCTTCCCACGTGGTTGGGGTGGTATTTCATGAGTCTACTAAGCAATATTTCGGCCGCCTTCGATCTGTTCCTGTTTAACCCATTTTGAAAGGCTGCTACTGCCATCCCTTCTGACATGTTTGGCAGACTCATCTTTAATTACTCTGTTGAATCGTGCCAAGAAATCCCGAAGTCCCTCGCCCGCCGTTTACCTAATGGTGAAGATATTATTGACCCTAGCTTCAGCTTTCTTTGCCCTTGCATGAGCGGTTACGAATTTATTCGCCATCTCTTCGAACGTTGATATTGGTCGTGCTGGCAACTAGGAGTACCACGTTAATGCTCCCCCTGTCAGAGTCTCACCGAACTTTTTTAGCGGCACAGATGGTACATGTTCCTTTGATAGATTGTTGCCTTTTACCGCAGTAACATAATGGATCAGATGATCCTACGGGTTCGTGGTCCCGTCGTATATTCTCAAGTATGGTGGCATCTTGAAAGTTTTTGGAATGGGATGGGGAGTGGCCCCGTCGTTGTATGGTTGTTCGACGAACCGGCCCACATTGCATTTTGGTAATAACTTAGGGGCGCTCGGTATTTTGTCAACCCTTTCCTGATGCTCCTTCATTTGATCACAGAGTGTTTTGTTCTCGTTTTCCATCTCGTCCATTTTCTTTAAGATAGCTATGAGTGCATCGTCACCTACATTAGTGACAGTGCGGGCGTTATCCATTCATGTAGAGTTCGGCTCATTGGCGGCAGCTGCGATTTCTGTAGGTGGCAAGTTTTCCACATCTCCTTGAGGAGGTCTTTCAAGCATGTTGCTCAGAGCACTCGTCAACCATTCTTCTAGCAGCATTTTTACTGCTGGTGGTGCTTCCCCCACCGTAGACGTTGAGGATCCCCTATTGCGCAAGATCGTTAGATCTCCATGTGGAGGAGGTAAGATCTCCCCCTCCGGTGTGGCTCCTGGTGTTGTATTCTCAGTGTTTTATCTACCGGCTTCGTTGAGGGAGCTCATGAGGTTGTTTGAGACATCTGCTATCGTCTTCAGCCTCGCTTCCCCTTTATCAGCCATTGTTGGTTCTTATGGAGCATGAGGAGAGATAGTTAATCGTCTCCCAGAATCAAGATAAACAACTATGGTTTCAGCTATCGAAATCCCCACGCCAAATTGTTTGAATAAAAAGATACAAGAATCCCTTTGAACAAATCAATCAAAAGAAGAAGGGGCAATTCTTCGCTAAGTATAATAAATACTAGATTAAGCAAAATGAAGATATGATCGGTAATATATTTTCTCGTTTTGAGATAATGTGTTCCTTACAAAGTTCTGCCCCCCCCCCCAAACCCTCTAAAACCCGTCATCTCCCTTATATACTACGAGAACCTCTCCTAGACTGTCAGAGACAAACTACTAAGAATATTCGATAGAATATTCCCAATGTCCCCTAACGGGTTTACAATCTTACAAGGGTCATATCTTCTTCTCTTTTATAGTAGGGTCGTTTCTTTTTGGGATGTTAGTTCGGAGAGACATACTCGTTTGTCGTGTTCGTCATAGGTCGTGGCTGGTCAAATTCGGACCCATACATTAACTCCCTCCACTTTTTCTCCAATATGCCAAAATCTATATTAAACCCAAATCATTAACGTACGTGTTCATAACGCCTTTTGGAGTTAAACAGATTAATTTCATGTTGTCCATACTTGGAAAAAAAATCAGTTCGATATCCCGCTGTGTCTCAATCTTTTTCCATCTCTCACACTATTAAGTCCTTTTATTTCATAATACTTCTGCATCTCTCACACTATTAAGTCCTTTTATTTCATAATACTTCTGAATTTCTTGTTGTTTCGTTTTGTTTTTCAATTTGCATAAGCCTTATAATTTCTTGGAGTCACTTAAAAATGAATGTCATACTATACAAAACTAAAATTATACTTCAAAGTAGGGTGGTATATAATTTGGTAATACCGAATTACCGTATCGAAATAAAAAATTTAGGTATTTAATATTAGATATTTTGGTATTCGGTATAATATTTGGTTTAAGTTTTAAAAAAATGATATCAGGTATGGCATTTGGTATTGTATAATAACATACCGAAATACCGATACCAACCTAAATATATATTATATTACAAAAAATACATATTATTTACTATAAAGTAAATATAAAAATTAAAATTCTACTTTTCTTTATTCTTTAGTTCATCAATTAACTCTAAGCAAGTAAGAAAATAATTCTAATGATCCGATTTTATTCCTTTGTGTGCAGTTTTATCTCTCTAGGTTAGTATTTGTTGATTTTGGACAAAACTTTTATCAACAAACGTTTTCTATTTTGTACTTTTGAGTACTTTAATTAGGAATATTATAGTCTATGATTCTATTCTCTTGTTAGTATTTAAATCGAATAAATCGAAATTATCAGGCCGAATAAACTGAAACCGAAAGAGAAAAACCGAACCATACCGAATTTAATTAGGTACTATATTGTTATAGCATTTTAATAAACGAATACCAAAAATATTAAACCAAAATATTTAAATACCGTACCATACCGACCGACGAACACTCATGCTTCAAACAGTATGGATGAAATCACAATCAAATACATAGTCTAGCTACTACACCAGAATTTATTCTACAATATACCGAAGTAATTTCCAGCTGGTATATAGTCCCATATTCGAATTATAGCATAATAAAATCAAGTGGCTTGTGACATTATTTAACAAGATCTATTAGGTTCTTGAAATTTTTAGTTGAACTCCCATCTGATTTCACAGCTTCTAATGCTTTTTCCTTCAGCCCTTCAACATTTTGCCTTAAAACCTTCCCTTTATCCTCACTAAAAAAGGCATCTAATGAACTCATTGTTCCACTTTTAGTGAAACTTCCACCTTCAATTCGCATACCTATTTGCCAAACACTTTCCACCATTCTACTATTCAGCTTTTGGTCACCAAAAAATGGCCTACAAATCATAGGCACACCATATGATATGCCTTCCAAAATAGAATTCCAACCACAATGTGTTACAAAAACACCAACAGAAGAATGTGCCAAGATTTCCAACTGGGGTGCCCAAGAAACTATTTTCCCAAATTCCTTTGTTCTTTCAAGAAACCCTTTAGGCAAAAGCTTGACCCCATTTTCTCTTAGTGACCAAAGAAAAGGTACCCTTTTAGCTTCTAATGCTTCTGCTAATGCCACAATTTCATTAGGGGGTAGTGTTGTGACAGTTCCAAAACTAAGATAAACCACTGATTTTTCCTTTTGTTTCTCAAGCCAAAGGATGCAACCACTTTCATCTGAATTAACATCTGAGCCTACTTTATTTAATGACTGTAAAACTAAAGGGCCAATATTGAGTACCTTTTGAAGCTTTGATTCGAGGTCGTTGTTAATTTTTGGATCCAATTCCTCAAAAGAATTTACTACAACAGCAGCTGCTTTGTGCAAATTTAAAGCCATGTTATATAGCATAGATGGCATTGGCCCCTCCAAATTCTCAGCTACAACTTCTGGTGGCATGTCACTGATTCTTAAAGTTGAAGAAAAACCTGGTATAGTTGATAATGTTTCCTCGTTGGATCGAATTAAATCAGTGTATATATGAACAGATAAAGAACCAGAACCAGCAGTCCAAAAAGCAATCCAAGGAACATCCATTTTCTCAGCCAATTTACAAGAAAACCATAAGAAAGCATCACTTAAAATGCAAGAAAATTTCACCCCAGTTTCCTCCTCTGCCTCTTTCATAACTTTCTCAAAATTACTAGGAGTTGCCTTTATAAAAAGCTCAATGGCTTCACGTCCAATAGGGGTAATGCCATTGGTTTGTGTAACACCATCCCAAACATTGTAGATTTTAATGTTGTCTGGTTTTGAAGATTTAGAGAAGATTGAGGAGTTGGATTGTGATATGTTGAAGAAGGAAAATAGTGTATTTGATGGCAAGAATGGAGATAGATTTTTCACAAGTGTTAGTAAGGGAGTTGCATGGCTACCAAAAGGGAAAGCAAGGAGTGCAATATGAAGTTGAGAAGTACCCATTCTTTGTTTTTCTCTTCAGTTTAGTCAAGTGAAACTTTAGACCATTGTACTAGTTTTAAGGTGGAGTAGAAGATGACCAGTTGTTGTACTTCTTTGTTGGGGTTGAATATATCACCTACCATCAATGGGGGTTGATGCATGCCGTGACTTGCCCGATATTTTATTGTTAGGTAAAAATGAGCTAAATAGTCTTTTATATTTATATATATATGTATATATATTCCCTCTGTTTCAATTTATATAAACCCATTTGTTTAGTCATAAAATTTAAGAAAAGAGAAAAGACTTTTAAACTTATGGTGTAAAATGAGACACATATATTTTGTGTGGCTATAAATCATTGCATAAAGTTAAATTGTTTCCAAATAAGGAAAGAGGTCATTTTTTTTACACGAACCAAAAATAAAATAGATTAACATAAATTGAAACGAAGGGAATATATATATAGTGTCAATTGCGGGCTAAATTTGATCTTTGCACAAAACTTTACTCACTAATTTAGTTTTTGTGTCATATTGTATTACTATATCATAGTTTAGAGAAATATGAGATAGGAATGGTGTATGATTTGGAGGGTGTTTTCATTAGCTTTTAAGATGGTCAAATTAGCTTTTAATTTTTATTTTTTTAAGTGTTTGGCAAAGTTAAAAATTATTTAATATAAATTAAATAAATGTTAAAAATAAATTAAAAATAATGAGGTGGACAAGCATAGCTAATTATTTTTTGGCTTAAAAGCTAGTAGTATTTTGCTGAAATAAAACATTATTTTAAACGGATGCTCGGTTAATATTTTTAATGTCAATTCAACCGTCAAATGAGGTCAATTTAGCAAGATCTATCGCCCACTAGGTAAAATATGGAATTTTCTTTTCTTTTATTTTGACCTTTTTTATTGTTTTCTGAGAGGTGGGTAGGTACATTAAATGGCTGTAAAGCAACTGTTACCGAACCAATTGTAGATCCACAAATTTGAGTTGGTAGGATTCAAGGTAAATTCGCAAACACGAATTCAGCACTCCTACATGTTATGCATAGAAATCTACTACTACAGTGCTACTTGCTTTATTTGCGTCATGTTTTCGACGTGGAAACATGGCTGCCACAGTTTTGAAAAACGTCAGTTCTTTCCTTTTGGTTCTTTTATCGTGTAAAAGTCTTGACCGCTAATAACATGGAAAAAAACAGTGTACGTGGACTAGAGTGGAAGTGCTAAAGTAGGTATAATAAAGAGAAAAAGGCCAAAATTAAATCGCTACTATCGAAAATTAATCACGTTAGTATCCTGTTCTATTTTATAGTTAAAATTATTCCTACCGTTAATAAAATATGTAAAATTGTCTCTACCGTTACTAAAATAAATAAATTTGTACCTAAATCTAACAGATATGACAAAAAGGCAAAAAAGTACCCATACTATTAAAATTTATCCACGTTAATACGTAAAAGAAGATTCCTAAGAATGTTAGTAGCTGTTGAGACAATTCATTGGCTTGGACGAAACCTCACTAAAAGGGAAATGAAAGAGTCAACTGTTAGTAGTTGTTGGCCAAGACTCCATGAGGCATTTTTATCCCTTAGTTGATAAAGAGACCAAAGTGACATGGAGTTGGTTCTTAAGGTTGTTACAACATTCATTGGACCTCAAAAGTGGAGAAGGGATTATATTTATTTAAGATATTCAAAAGGTATGACTTTACTGTTTCATTTAGTAAATTTTTGCCTCTATTCTTCACTGTTGCATCTCATTACTGTTTTGTTGTATCTCATTAGTTCATAACTGTAGCATCTCATTACTGTTTTATTGCATCTCATTAGTTCATAACCGTTGCATTTCATTACTGTTCTGTAGCATCTCATTCGTTTCATTACTGTTGCATTTACTGACAGTTTTATTACTGAATTTATCGGTTTGTTCCACTGTTGCATTACTGGAGATGTTCAGCTTTTGATGCATTTCTTTACTATTTTCTCATTTTAAAGGTTTGTTCCACTTGGTTCTTCCTGAGGCACACCATAGATATTCTGTAAGGCACATAGAGGCAAATTGGTTCAAAAAATGAGGACATGGGGAATATAAGAAGTACTTATGGTGGGCTGCATGGAGCATATATGAAGGCGATTTTAAAGACCAATGGGGAATATCAGTCCACTTGATTCTTCTCTAAGAAGAAGTACTGCTCTGCGACATTGATGAAGATGAGAGAAATAGAGTCGAGCAAAGGAGAAAGAAAGAGGCAAAGATTAGGAATTTGAACTTGAACCATAGGTTCTACTGAGATTGTGTTTAGGTGGATGTGTTATCAAATGGGGCGGGTTATTATGTGGGGCGGGTTGTAATAGTCTATTTGGCAATTTATTAGTTAGTTGGCACATTATTAAGAGGGGCCCGGTTGCCACGCAGGAGCTCCGTTAGATTTGGGTACTATTTCTCGTACTATATAAACGATATGTATTGGTTTAACCCGAAAGTAAAACGAGATATTAACATGGATAAATTTTTATAGTAGGGGTACATTTTTGGGCTTTTTTTCCAAATCTGTTAGATTTAGGTACAAAATTATCTACTTTAGTAACGGTACAATTTTGCATATTTTGTTAACGGTAGGGACAATTTTAGCCGTAAAGTAGAACGGGGTACTAACGTGACGAATTTTTGATAGTAGAGGTACAATTTTGGCCTCTTTCCCTATAATAAACTATTCCATCTGTTTTAGTTTACGTGCCTTTTTTTTGTCTGTTCTAAAAAGAATAAATTCTTTTTAAGTTAAGAAATAATTTAGCTTAAACTTACAACTCTACACTTAATAAGAAGTATTTATAACAACACAAATACTCTAGGTCCTTTTTTGAATTGTTTAGGACCACAAATTCTAAAAGTCTTCTTTTATTCTTAAACTCTGTGTCTGGTCAAACAGGTTCACATAAATTGAAGCGGATGGAGTACTAATTGTCGGCACAGACGTAATAAATTGAAGGGAAAGGGGCCAAATATACCCCTTTACTTTCAAATATTTTAAGCACGTAATTTTTATCCAACCAAAATACTCCTACAAAATCATAAAGTAGATATTTTTAATTTCATGGAATTTTTAGGAATATCTATTTAATTGTCTGCATTCTGGTTGCATTTTAATATTATTATTTTTTAAAAAAAACATAGAAAATACCCAAAAAGAATATATTGAGGTTTTATGCATTGCATTTTCAGGTTGCTATTTGCATTGTAGGTTTAAGTTGTTAAATAATTGCATTAATAGACAAAAAAAAAATATATATATATATTATTCCACATGTTAGCTTTAGTTTTAATTGCAAATTAGTAATTTCTCTTTCATTAGTTTCTAGTTAATTAATTATTTTAATATCAGAAATAGATAATTATTTTAATTCTACATACTAGGTTTTATTTAGAACTTAGTTTAGGTTTTTAATTAATTGTATAGGATTTAGAAGTCAAGAAAAAGAGAGAAAAAGAGAGGGTTGTCTCGAACTTTTGGGCTTGATTCCCATGGCGCAATTATTTTCTTTCCAAATATGCCCCAGCCCAATTTCTCCATATTCGGTCGAGACCCACCCGTTATTAAAACGATTCGTTTTATCCAATTGAATCCCAAACGTTGATCTTCGATGATCCAACGACTGGGAACCAGCTTCCTCCATCTCATATATATGTCCGAACCCCCTCCTAAACTCCTCCCCCCCCCCCCTCAAACCTCACAGGCTATCTCCATTCCCCCTCTCCACCCCTCTGTCTCTTAGTACACAAACCCTAGCCACCCTTAATCCCTATTCCCAAATCCTAGCCGCCGCCCACTAAAAATTACCTCACGGCGGCAGCCTGTCACCAAACAACCCCAAATTCACCCTCCACACTCCCCACAACCCCTTAAAAACTAATCAATCACCGATTTCCTCCAAATCACCACCTTATTCCGTTAATTTCAAATCTAAAATTTAAATCCAAAACCATATGTCACCTAAACCACCCCAAAATTACACCCCACACTCCTCACATGCCCTTAATCCTTAGTTCGTTGTTGATTTTCCAAAACACCTACCATTGTTTCATTAATTTTGGATCCAAGTTTGAAAGCATAGGTTCGTCTCTATCTCTGATTTGGGCATGCAAATCTGGTCGTTCAAACTCAAGTCCTACATCAATCGATTACTCTTGATGAGAGCAACTAATTGATGTTAGTCCTAATTCATTTACCCCACCAAGTTCGATCCCAGTTTACAACCATTTAGGATGGTATTTCATTTTCTTTATGTTAGTTTTCTTCTTTATTTTGTCTTTCTTCATTATTGTTATTTTTTTTAGCTCGCATGTTTTAGAAATTCTAGTGTTTTAATTTGTTGTTTGTTTGTTCACTCTGCCTATGTTAACATGAATCATCAAAGCATGTTTAATTTTGATCTTAGCAATGTCCTTGCATGAAATTTCTTGTTGATTCCATCAACTTGGTTCATGTTACGACTTAGCTTAATTTAGGTTTTTTCTTTTCTTTAGATGCTTAATATTATTGTCACGCCCTGAACCTGGGCCTGGATGTAACACGACACTCGGTGCCTAACTATATGTGGCCGAGCGAACCGACTAGCTGGCTGAATCAACATGTGATATCATAATATGCTGAATGCGGAAGATAAACTAACACATGTTGATATACTGAAAGTCTGGTTGATATAAATGAAAGTCCAAAAATACTAAAGCATGTCTGAAACATATATATAGCCAACATTGCTTAACATGAATAGCTTGAGACTCTGTCTAACTGTTTTACTCTAGTCTATGAAACCGCTAATGAAGTACCAAAAACACTGATTATCTGAACATACTGAAGATTGTATGGTAATTATAATTCCTTGGAAGAACTGGGGATCACCAAGTAGCTAGTACGAGAATCGTAGCTCTCTGAATCATCAACCTATAAATCATTACCTGCATCGTGAGATGCAGGCCCCAGGCAAAAGGGACGTCAGTACATTTGAATGCGCTAGTATATAAAGCAACTAAAAGAATGAATTATAAATGCTAAAACTGAAACTAAACTGGAAAATGAGAATTGATTATTGATAACTAAAATGATAACTATTGAAACTGAAACTAAAATGATAACTGGGATAATTGATAACTGGTGATTGAAATAATAACTAATAATTAAACTGAACAAAGGAAGTAAAGACATGAATACTCCCACTTCTGAATGATGAACAACCTATTTATCTGAATAAATAAACTACGGCCTCAGGCCTAATATATATGCACAATTGCGGCCTTAGGCCTAATATATATGCACAACTGTTGGCTTCGGGCTCAAGTATACGTATAAATAACTGCACCCTCAGGCCCAAATATGCATAAAGCATAAACTGTGGCCTCAGGCCCAAAGATACATAAGCTTAAACTGTAGCCTCAAGACCAAAGATGCATATAGCATAAAATGCAACCTCATGACCAAATACAGGTGTTCAACATTTGGGTATATAAAATCAAGAACTTAGAATCATACTGCAATATATGAAAGTGAAATACATAAGCACACTGAGTTATATGATGCTGCTACATTGGATTACACTTAGTTCCATAATACTGGAATACTAAATAGGACTAGACTGAGACATGTATTCATGAACTGATTATGCATACTTAAACTTCAACTATTTTTGGCATACTGAGTAAACTATACTAAGACTCAGGGGCATAAAACCCAAGTCTATATTGAATACGCACTGAGCTCACAATGTTCAGAACGAAAGTCATGAACGAGTTATGAAGCTAAAGAATAGAAGTTCTTCAACTATTCACGGAACAATGCTAAGCTAATATCTGAGGCAATTAGTAACGTCGTAAAAGAAACGTAGTGTAAGGAGAATTATTAACATTTCCAAACATAAAGAGTTAGCCTCATATATCTTAACCTCCTACTTTTGGGTGTAATACAACATTCGCCAACCCTTTCATCTTTAATCTATATCCATACAAGTCAAAGGGATTCCATATTAGCAATAGTTCCCATGTTTAGTCACTTAAGTATTTCTCAAACACTTGGTGAAATAAAGCTTCGCAGTCCTTATTAATGGTGTATGTACGCCCAACAAGCCATTCTCTTGATACTAGATAACTTCTAAAATCTCAAATTTCTTGTAATCAATGTCATTCTTCTTCACCCATAAGATAAACAACACCCTTAACCAATAATCAACAATCAGCAAGCCAAACCTATAATTGTTCACACTTTTCTATCAAACTCATCAACTCATATCTCATGAACGTGTAGTCTACAATCATTAATCCAATGCTATGATCAATAAGAGGGTGAAGATATTTCCTTCTTGAGGTTCAATCTTCTTGAATTCGAGTTCTAGCGTTCCCTCTCTCAACAATGATGCCCCAATAAAAAATCTAATAATTTGGAGGGTTAACCCGTGTTATTAGGAAATTAAAATTACCTTAGAATCACCATTAGAACTTACCTTGGGTGGTGGAGGGACCCTTAAGGAGTTAGGTTTTTTAGTGTTTCCTTTTCTTGAGCAAGTTTTTATGTTTTGGGGCTGTGGAGATGTAGTAGGGTTTTAAAATGACCCGCTATGGGCGCCACCATACACTGGTAGGCTGGACCGCACAAAATGGCAGTAACACTCAACAGGAGCGCGGCCGCGCTCGCGACGTGCATATTGCACATTATTCTCTAAATTGCGCATAAAATTTTGCACAGAGATCCGTTCGGGTTCTATAATATATCGTTGGAAAGATATTTCAAAGGCCTACAACTTTTGTGGTTTGTATTTTCCCAAATAGTTTAAATGTTTTTCACTAAACCTTCTACAAAACCGACTTTGTAGATTTTATCGAATCTTATGCACCTCATTCTCCATCTTTATTCTAAATTAACTATTTTCGCTCATACTCATCCCGTTAGGACTTAATATGTCTAAAGCATCAGATGAATACCCATTTAACATATTCGGGCTTGGAAGTAACACTTTACCAGGTGCCTAACTACATATGACCGAGCAAACAATTGCCTGGCTGAATACACATGTGATTTCACAACATACTAATGTGGAATATAGCTAACACATGCAGATATATTGAAAGTCTGGATGATATAAATCAAAGTGAGGAAATACTAAAATATGTCTGAAACATATATGTAGCCAACATTGCTTAACATCAAAAGTTTGAGACTCTGCCTAACTGTTATTCTAGTCTATGAAGCCTCTAATGAAGTACTAAAAACACTGACTGTCTGAACATACGGAAGAACGTAAGGTAAAGATAATGCCCCGAAAGAACTGGGGATCACCAATTAGCTAGTACGAGAATCCTAGCGTTCTGAATCATCAACTTGTAAATCATTACCGGCATGGTGAGATGGAGGCCAGAGCAAAAGGGACGTCCGTACATTTGAATTGCACTGGTATGTAAAGCAACTCAAAGAAAGAATTATAAATGCTGAAACTGAAACTAAGCTAATAACTGAGAATATATAATTGATAATTGAAAACTGAAATGATAACTATTTAAACTGAAACTGAAATTATAACTGGTAACTGGTAACTGATAACTGATAACTAGTGACTGAAATGATAACTAATAATTTAACTAAACAAAGGAAGTAAGGATATAAATACTCCCTCTTCTGAATAATGAACAACCTGTCTATCTGAATAAATAATCTCCGGCCCCATGCCTAATATCTTTATATATCTATGTGCACAACTGCAGCCTTGGGCCCAAGTATACGTGTACATAACTACAGCCTCAGGCCCAAAGATGCATAAAGCATAAATTGGGGCCTTAGGCCCAAATACATGTGTTCAACGTTCATGAATTTAAAATCAGGAACTGAGAATCATACTGCAATAAATGATAATGAATACTGAATCACTCTGTGTTACATGATACTAAAATACTGAATCACACTGAGATACATAATACAGGAATACTGACTAGGACTAGGCTGAGACATGATTTCTTGAGCTGATTATGAGCACTGAAACTTCAAATGTTTATGGCATACTGAGTAATTTATACTAAGTCTTGGAGTCATCAATCCCAAGTCTATATTGAATACGCACTTAGCTCACAACGTTCAGAACGAGAGTCATGAAGGAGTTATGAAGCTAAAGAATAGAAGTTCTATAGCTGTTCAAGGAACTAAGCTAAACTATATTTTTGAGGCAATTAGTAATGTCGTAAAAGAAACGTAGTATAGGGAGAATCATTAACATTCCCAAACATAGAGAGTTAGCCTTGCATACCTTAACTTCCTGCTCTTTAGCATAATACAACATTCGCCAGCCCTTTCAACTTTAATCTATGTCAATACAAGTCAAAGGGATTCCATATTAGCAATAATTCTTATGTTTTAGTCGCTTAAGCATTTTTTCAAACACTTGGTGACATAAAGCTTCATAGTCCTTATTAATGGTGTTTCTATGCCGAACAAATGTAATGACCCGACATGTCGTTACGGGAGTTATCGCCCTGGTTTTCTTCATTTAATACCTCAATATGCTATTTTAAATGTGTTTGGAGAGTTAGAAGCAAATCGGAGAGAATTTGAATAGAAATGAGGCCATAAATCCCTTTATGAGGAGAATAGGTTGGAAAAGTCAACCGAATATTGACCGATAAGGTAAACAGTCCGGAATTGAATTCTGATGATTCGACTAGTTTCAGTTGATGATTTAAGGCTTAGGAGCGAAATCAGAAGTAATTTTGGAGGTCCGGTGAAGAAGTTATCCTATTTTGGCAAAGTTAGTATTTTGGCGGATTCCGGTCGATAGATGATATTTTGATCAAAGGGTCAGAATGGAATTCCGAGAGTTTCTGTAGCTTCGTTAAGTGAATTTGGACTTGTCCGCAAAATTTCAGGTCATTCGGTCGTCATTTGGTTGGGTTTCAGGATCGAATGTGAGTTTTGGAAGAACTTGATAAATTTAGGCTTGAATCCGTGGTAATTCGATGATTTTGATGATATGTGATGTGATTTGAGGCCTCGACTAAGTCCGTGATGTGTTTTCTAACTTGTTGGTGCTTTTAGTTGAGGTCCCGGGGGCCTCGGGTGTATTTCGGGTGAGTACGGACATCCCGGAACATAGAAAATGGAAGAGGCAGTCATTGGGACGCGGACCGCGGTCCTTTTGGCGCGGCCGCGCTGGCTGGGCGCGGACCACGGTCATTTCTGTGCGGTCCGCGTAGGTGAAAAAATCTTCAGATCACTGGTCCTACTTCGTAAGCACATATTTTTTTATCTACAAGGAATGTTGAGGCGATTCAAACACGAAAGTTGCAGCCTGTCACTGCAGAGCAAGTTGCGCGGCCGCGGCCATTTTTGTGTGGCCGCGGAGACTGAGCGCGGACCGCGGCCATTTTCGTGCGGTCAGCACTGCTGGAATCCATTGAATCCATCATTTAATTTGTGATTTGGGATGTAATTTGGGAAGAAAATTGATGAAATCTCCCAAAATGTAAAATAAAGATTTGAAGGACCAAATGGTATCGGAATTGGATAAATTTTATATGTACGGACTCGTGGCAAGACGAGGAACGCGTTGGTATAAATTTTGGAATTTTCCGAGCAGCGGGCCCGGGGTCGAGTTTTACCAACTTGGTGTATTATCGCGTATTTTGTATAAATTGAATTGGGTTATGTTTCTTTGACTCGTAATTGACGTAATTGCTGTGAATTGACTAGATTATACACACGAGGCGGCAAATTCAAATGGAAAAGGCATTGCGGATGAGTCTTCGACCGGCTAGAGGTGAGTAGTTTGTGTATATGGTAGCCTGAGGGTTCGAAACCCCGGCTTAGCATATTGTGACGCTAGTAGGGTGTGGCTCGCACTCCGTGGCAGGTGCGGGGATTGAGACTTGGTCCATCCCGGATATGAATAACATGTTATATGTGGTTGAAATACACACTGTGTTGATATAACTGTGGGCTGTAAGCCATATTTGGGGCCTTGTGCCGACCTGTAGTATCCCTAGGGGATAGTTATATATGTGATAGCTATACTTGCTTAATCACTGATCTCAGTCCTGGTTTGGAAACCACCGTATTGAAATGCTAAGTCACCTGTTTTTCAAAAATTAATAAAAGTTAAAGTATTTTCATAAATTAATGAAAGGGAACCTGGAATTAAATAATTTGAGTTGTTGTGTGACTTATATGATTGTTGTGGACTGAGGATTGATCGGGCTGCACGCCGCATCGTTTGATATGATATGAGGATTGGGCTGCATGCCGCAGCGGTATTGCGCTTGGGCTGTAGAAGCCCCTCCGGTGTCTGTACACACCCCAGTGAGCGTCGTCGACGTTAAATGGATCGGGCTACACGCCGTAGCGGTTATGTGATTTGCATTGCATCTTTGTGTGTGAATTATCTCTTATAACGGTAATGTACTGTTGTTGTTGCTAGTTCGTAGGAGGAATCGGACTGTAGTTCAGCTTCATTATGTGGTATTTTGTGGATTTCTTACTTTCAGCTACTTGTATATATTTTTTACTCACTGAGTACTTAGTACTCACCCCTACTCCCCGCACCTTTGTGTGCGGATTCATGTACGCTGGAGGTTTAGCTGAGGAGTCTCGTTTTACAGAGTTATCAGACTTGTTGAGGTAGCTGCTGACATTCGCAGGACCTGACATCTCTTCTTATTCCAGTTTTTCTTTGTATACACATTATTCAGACTTGAGTATTTGGTTTAGATATTGTATCCGATCATGTTTAGAGGCTCTAGACTCGTGACCCTAGATCTTTGGGTGGTTATTCAGTTTAGTTTTATTGTTGATTATGATATCGAGGTAAATGATTTGAGCTTCATGCTCGGGATGAGAGTGTAAATGGTAGGACTTGCCTAGCGGTTATGTTGGGCGCCATCACGACCGGGATTAGGGTCGTGACAAGTTGGTATCAGAGCCTAGGTTACTAGGCCTCATGAGTCTTGAGCCGGTTGGTAGAGTCTTGTGGATCGGTACGGGGACGCTTGTACTTATCCTCGGGAGGCTGCAAACCTTTTAGGAAACACTTCACATTTCTTGGAACTCTTATCGTGCGTACTTGATTCAGCTTGAGATATAATTCTTGGAAATTCCTTCCATACGCATGTACGCGCACTCGAACGCTCAGTAATATCATTGCCTTGATGGCTTGTGATTCCCTGGTCAAGGGGCGAGATATAATCTCTACGAGTTCATGTTGGGCTAGTCGGGAGGACTTGAGGCCAGATCTTTGTCTATGACATGAGCACCAAAGTGCTGATTTTACAAACCGGTATTATGAAATTTCGTGTGATCGGTATTGTTCCTAACTGTGGAAATGGAAGCTTAATAATGTACGAGCTGTCAGGTGTTAGATCCTTATTGTAATATGTTGAGTAGCCCCGAGCTATGGGCGTGGTGAATATTTATCATATCTCTTAGTTGGAAGGTAAAGTGCCTTATGTGTAGTAAAACGAGTGTAGACTCAGGAAGACTAAAGTGATTATGCTATGTATATCCTGGTGGAAGGTGTTGTACTGAAATACTAGATTGATGCAAAGTTGGTGGGTGGATTCGGATGTGTAATTGAAGGGTATTTGATATGTGTTATGATGCGAGAAGGTGTAGCGCATGTTCAGGTATAAATTGTGATAATATGATTCGTATAGTATTGAGATTTAATATTGTTGATGTAACGACCCGGCCCGTCGTTACGGGAATTACCACCCCGTTACCTTGCATTTACATATATTATGCTTTTAAAACAGTATTAGAGTATATCGGGTGAGTTAGGAGTGATTTGGATTGAAAATGAAACAAATAGCATGTTTGAAGGAAGCTTGAATATGAAAAGTCAACCAAGAGTTGACTATTGAGTTAGAGTGCTCGAAATCGGATTCTGATGATTCGGATAGTTCCGGGAGGTGATTTGTGACTTAGGGGAGCGATCGGAATTGAATTTGGAGGCCCGGTGTAGAAATAGGCTTGAATTGGCTAAGGTTGAATTTTGGCGAAATCCGAACGGTAGGTGATATTTTGATCCGGGAGTCGGAATGGAATTCCGACAGTTGCAATAGCTTCGTTAGGTGATTTTGGATGTGCCTGCAAAATTTCAGGTCATTCGGACGTCGTTTGGTCGGGTTTTTGATTGAATGTGCAATTTGGAATGTTTTAAGGAATTTAGGCTTGAATTCGATGCGAATTATGAGTTTTGATGTTGTTAGACGTGTTTTGAGGATTGGAGCAAGTTCGAATAAGGTATTAAGATGTGTTGGTGTGTTTGGATGAGGTCCCGGGGCCCTCGGGGTGTTTTCGGATGGTTAAACGGAAGAAAATCATGGAAATTGCAGGTTGAAGAGTCTGGTTCTGTCATTTTCGCTCCTGCGGAATTTTGGTCGCAGGAGCGAGTCCGCAGAAGCGGATATGGGAGCGCAGGAGCGGGTGTTTCGCAGAAGCGGACGCCTTTCCGCTGAAGCGGGGTCGCCGGTGCGACCCAATGATCGCAGAAGCGGACGAGGGCAATCGGGGCATGGTCCGCAGAAGCGGACGTTTCTCCGCTTGGGCGATACCGCAGAAGCGGTCAAGGACGCGCAGAGGCGGATTTTTCCGCAGAAGCGGAAGCTTCTTCGCAGAAGCGGGACCGCTTAAGCGGCCTTGGTTCGCAGAAGCGGAAGTGGCCGGCTAGGCCTGGAACCGCAGAAGCGACCCTTTGGTCGCGGATACGGAAGCATAGAAGCGGAAAATGTTCCGCAGAAGCGAAAATCGCTGTAAGTAAGTGTATCAGAAGTTAGAAAAATTTCAGAAACATTTTAACATTTGGGGGTCTCGGCTTAAGGGCGATTTTGGGCAATTTTGAGGAGGAAATCAAGGGAAATCATCAGGTAATTAACTATGAACTCGTATTATGATTAGTATTGATAATATCATGCAATTATATCATGAAAATGGAAGAATTTGGGGTAATTATGGAGGATTTAGCCCTAGTCTTGGACTTTAGAAAATCAAGGTTTTGAACGGGCAAATGGAGTCCGATTTTGGTAAAATTGATATGCTTAGACTCGTATTGAGACGAGGGTTCCGGAAATATGAATTTCGTAAAATTTCGGAATGTGGGCCCGGGGCTCTGGTTTTGACAACTTTGGGAATTTTGATGTAAATTGAGTTGTATTGATTGGGTGTCGTCCCATTGGCCTAAATTGTTGTATTTTTACTGTATTTGATCAGATTCTACGCGTGCGGAGCTTGATTCTCGTGGCAAGGGCATTGCGGAATAGTCGTCGCGCTGTATTGAGGTGAGTAATAGATGTGGGTGATGACCAGCGGGTTCGAAACCCCGGTATACCACTTTGTGACGCTGTATAGCGGCGAGACACGCACACTCTTGAGAGTGCGGGGTCGATCATGAACCGGAGACTACATATTAGTCCAACCTGTTGATATTGTATTATTGGCTATTCTAGAGCCGTCGAACCTCCTTCT
Source organism: Nicotiana noctiflora (assembly GCA_032618575.1). Classification (NCBI taxonomy): domain Eukaryota; kingdom Viridiplantae; phylum Streptophyta; class Magnoliopsida; order Solanales; family Solanaceae; genus Nicotiana; species Nicotiana noctiflora. The sequence continues at coordinate 192,251 of JASVEL010000765.1, read as the reverse complement.
CGGATGGTTGTATATATATATATTGTGATAATGGCCACTTTTGAGCCGAGGAACCCCCTTCTCGGGCGGTTGATTATACATGTGGGCCGTGAGCCAGTTATTGGATCCCGCGAGGATCGTTATCATTGTCTTATCACTTATTATGCTAATTCCAATCTCTGGAACTTGATATTACCGTTTTCCAACTGAAAAATGATAAAAAGAGTTTTCAAAAACTACTTTTGAGCCTCGCGAGGCTGTATCTGCATATTAGCTGACTAGTAGTGGATCGGGCTGCACGCCGCAGCGAGATATATGTTGGATCTGACTGCACGCCGCAGGAATATCTCTATGAGATGTGCTTGGGCTGTAGAAGCCCCTCCGGAGTCTGAACCCCCACAGTGAGCACGGGTACCCAAAATTGGAGTCGGGCTACACGCCGTAGCGGTCATATCATGCATTGCATTGCATTTAGCTACATCTGCTAGCTGTTATGCTATTTATTGGTATTTGTTGGTACAGGTACAGTGAATATTGATTCTGTGACAGGGTAGCTGATTATAGCTTTACATAGTGCTTTATTGCGGATTTCTTATCTGCGCTGTCTTACCCTTGTTTATTACCACTGAGTCTGGCAGTACTCATTTTACTCCCTGCAGCCCAGGTACCTCTCAGCAGTGATCCAGTAGCTGTGCGAGGCGACGTTTGTGGATATTCGAGGTAGCTGCAGAGTCCGCAGGACCCGATATTCCTTCCTACTGTCTTTTGATTTTGTATTGACATTTCTTTCCGCACTTGGTATTTTGTAAACCTTTATACACTTATGTTCTTTAGAGGCTCATGACTCTTGACCCTTGGTCTATGGGAGTTGATGTATTATGGGACTTGGTTCCCTGTTTTCGTTATTTGTATCGCTATTGCTTCGTGACTTGATATGCTTAAATGGGCTAAAAGTGAGCTTGTGGCTCCGTGATTGTTGTTAATTGGTCAGGCTGGCCTAGCAATGTGTTGGGCGCCATCACGACCGGATTTGGGGTCGTGACAAGTTGGTATCGGAGCCTAGGTTTACTAGGCCTCGCGAGTCATGAGCCGGTTTTGTAGAGTCTCGTGGATCGGTACGGGGACGCCCGTACTTATCCTCGGGAGGCTGCAAACCTTTAGGAAACACTTCACTTTTCTTGAACTCTGTCGTGCGATCTTGTTGTTCCGAGAACCGAACTTCTATATTCTATTCTCTCACAGATGGCGAGAACGCGAGCATCAGGACGAGGTGCACGACCTCCATTGCCACCTGTTAGAGGCCGTGGGCGCGGTCGTGCTAGAGTTAGAGGTAGGCGGCCGAGGCGGTGCCACCGACCCGCCCGTTGTACCGCATCGAGAGCAGCCCCGCTGGTCGAAGCTCCGGCAGTCCCGGCTCGGTGCCGGACTATATCTATCGCTATTCCTGGTCTTCAGGAAACTCTTGCCCGGATATTATCGGTGTGTTCCGGTTTGGCTCGGGTAGTTTCAGCTACCGCCACCGTAGCGACATCTCAGACAGGGGTGGTCGGCGGACCCCCGCAGCTCGCACACCCGATCCGGTTGTTCGGGGACTTCGGACGCCAGAGGTCGTCCCCGCTCGGTGGTTGCACCGGTTATTCCTCCGACTGCACCGGCTCCGGCTCCAGAGCATATGGTTCAGAGTTATGCCCGAGGACGAGCAGCGGCGTCTTGAGAGATTTGGTAGACTTCGGCCACCCCATTTCAGTGGCGTCGAGGGCGAGGATGCCCGGGGTTTCTTGGATAAATGTCGGAAGATGCTGCGTACGGCTGGTATTCTTGAGTCCAGCGGAGTTTCATTTACTACATTTCAGTTCACCGGTCCCGCATTTGATTGGTGGGAGGAGTTTGAGAGGCGCGGGCCTGCTGGAGCGACACCTCTCACATGGCAGCAGATTTCTACTCTCTTTTTAGAAAAATATGTACCTCGGTCTCGTCGCGAGGAACTACGTCGCCGGCTCGAGTGGTTGATTCGGGCGACATGTCTGTGACTCGGTATGAGCTTAGATTCACTCAGGTTGGCTAGGCATGCCACATGGATGATCCCCACCGAGAGGGAGAGAATCGGGAGGTTCATTGATGGCCTCAACTACTCTATCCGTATTCTTATGACCGGCGAGCGAGTTCTATCATCATCGTTTGAGCAGGTTGCCGATATGGCACGCTCCATCGAGGCGGATCGTCGCCGAGAGAGAGAGGAGCGGGAGGCCGAGAGGCCTCGTGGTTCGGGCAGTTTCAGTGGTGCTCCATCTAGAGGGCATTCCCAGCAGCGCAGAGGTCGCTCATCTAGACCTTCTCATTCGAGCCGCCCAGAGCAGAGCGGAGGTTCTTATGGTCGTGGTCGACAGGGGTTTCAGCAGGGTCGGTCATCACTTAGTGCCCTCCCAGCCCAGAGTGCAGCACCTACTTCTCCAGCACCAGGTGCATGTTACGAGTGTGGTGAGTTTGGCCACATGAGGAGACATTGCCCTCGACTACGTAGGGGCGGGACTCAGCAGAGGGATCAGCCCTCCTCTTCAGCACCATCTCAGTCTAGTAGAGGTGGAGGTCAGTCTTCTCGTGGTCGCCCCAGGGGCGAGGAGAGATCTAGTGGAGGCCAGGCACGGTTCTATGCACTTCCTGACAGGCGTGATGCAGTTGCCTCCGATGCAGTGATTACAGGTATCATTTCCGTCTGTCACGGAGATGCCTCTGTTCTATTTGATCCAGGGTCCACATATTCTTACGTGTCCTCTTATTTTGCACATCATTTGAGTGCGACTCGTGGTATTCTTGATTTACCTGTTCATGTATCAACCCCCGTGGGTGATACGATTGTTGTGGATCATGTCTATAGATCCTGTGTTATATCTATTGGGGGTCTGGAGACCCAGGCATATTTGTTATTGTTGGGCATGGTGGACTTTGATGTTATATTGGGTATGGACTGGTTGTCTCCGTATCATGCTATATTGGACTGTCATGCTAAGACAGTTACGTTGGCCATTCCTGGTATTTCTCGGATTGAGTGGCGGGGTTCGACCGATTTCGTCCCTAGCCGTGTTATTTCGTTCTTAAAGGCTCAGAAAATGGTTGAAAAAGGGTGTTTATCGTACTTAGCTTTCGTGAGAGATGTGGGAGCCGAGTCTCCTAGCATTGATTCTGTACCTGTTGTGAGGGATTTCCCAGATGTATTCCCCTCAGACCTGCCGGGCATGCCGCCGGACAGGGATATTGATTTTGGCATTGACTTGGTGCCGGGCACTCAGCCCATATCCATTCCTCCTTATCGAATGGCACCAGCCGAGTTGAAAGAACTAAAAGAGCAGCTTCAAGAGCTTCTGGATAAGGGTTTCATCCGCCCTAGTGTGTCTCCGTGGGGTGCGCCGGTATTATTTGTTAAAAAGAAAGATGGTTCCATGCGAATGTGTATTGATTATAGGCAATTGAACAAAGTGACAGTGAAGAACAAGTACCCTCTACCGCGCATAGATGATTTGTTTGATCAGTTACAAGGTGCGAGGGTGTTTTCTAAGATCGATCTTCGTTCAGGCTATCATCAGCTGAAGATCAGGGACTCGGATATTATGAAGACTGCATTCAGGACCCGATATGGTCATTATGAGTTTCTTGTGATGTCTTTTGGGCTGACCAACGCCCCAGCAGCATTTATGCATTTGATGAACAGTGTGTTCAGGCCCTATTTAGATTCATTTGTGATTGTGTTCATTGATGACATTCTAGTCTACTCCCGTAGTCAGGAGGAGCATGCTCAGCATTTGAGTATTGTGTTGCAGAGATTGAGAGAGGAGAAGTTATATGCTAAATTCTCCAAGTGCGAGTTTTGGCTCGAGTCCGTAGCATTTCTGGGACATGTGGTGTCTCGTGATGGTATTCAGGTTGATCAGAAAAAGATAGAGGCGGTGCAGAGTTGGCCTAGACCGTCCTCAGCTACAGAGATCGGGAGTTTTCTTGGCTTGGCGGGGTATTATCGCCGGTTTGTTCAGGGATTTTCATCCATTGCTTCTTCATTGACTAAATTGACCCAGAAGGGTGCACCATTCGTGTGGTCGGATGAGTGCGAGGAGAGCTTTCAGAAGCTCGAGACAGCTTTGACCACAGCTCCAGTGTTAGTATTGCCATCAGCTTCAGGTTCATATACCGTTTATTGTGATGCCTCGAGAGTGGGAATTGGTTGTGTGTTGATGCAGGAGGGTAGGGTCATTGCTTATGCTTCTCGTCAGTTGAAGCCCCACGAGAAAAACTACCTTGTTCACGATTTGGAGTTAGCTGCTATTGTTCATGCCTTGAAGATTTGGAGGCATTATCTATATGGTGTATCTTGTGATGTATATACAGACCACCGCAGCCTTCAGCATTTGTTTAAGCAGAAAGATCTAAATTTGAGGCGGCGGAGATGGCTTGAATTGCTTAAAGACTATGATATTACTATCTTGTATCATCCCGGAAAAGCCAATGTAGTGGTTGATGCATTGAGCCGGAAGGCTATTAGTATGGGCAGTTTGGCGTATATTCTAGTTGGGGAGAGACCCCTAGCAGTTGATGTTCAGGCGTTAGCTAACCAGATGGTAAGGCTGGATATTTCTGAGCCCAGCCGGGTGATGGCTTATGTAGTAGCTCGTTCTTCTTTATATGATCGTATTCGAGAGCGCCAGTATGATGATCCACACTTGCTTGTCCTTAAGGACAGAGTTCAGCATGATGATGCTAGGGATGTCACTATTGATAGTGATGGTGTGTTGCGGATGCAGGGGCCGGATATGCGTGCCCAATGTTGACGGCCTTCGTGAATTGATATTGGAGGAAGCCCATAGCTCGCGGTATTCTATTCATCCAGGAGCCGCGAAGATGTACCAGGATTTGAAGCAGCATTACGGGTGGAGAAAGATGAAGAAAGATATTGTGAGCCATGTGGCTCGGTGTCTAAACTGTCAACAGGTCAAGTATGAACATCAGAGACCTGGTGGTGTATTCCAACGTATCGATATTCCGGAGTGGAAGTGGGAAAGAATAACTATGGACTTTGTTAGTGGACTCCCTCGGACAGCGAGGAAGTTTGATTCGGTTTGGGTGATTGTGGATAGGTTGACTAAGTCAGCTCACTTCATCCCAGTGTGTACTACCTATACCTCGGAGCGGTTGGCAGAGATATTCATCCGTGAGATAGTGAGATTGCATGGAGTTCCTATTTCCATTATATCGGACAGAGGTACCCAGTTCACATCTCAATTCTGGAGGACATTTCAGCGAGAGTTGGGTTCACAGGTAGAGTTGAGCACAGCATTTCATCCACAGACGGATGGGCAGTCTGAGCGTACTATTCGGATATTGGAGGACATGTTGCGTGCTTGTGTCATTGATTTTGGTGGTTCATGGGCTGATTATTTGCCTTTGGCGGAGTTTGCTTACAATAATAGCTATCAGTCCAGAGCATTCGGATGGCGCCGTATGAAGCTTTATATGGGAGACTGTGTAGGTCTCCAGTCGGTTGGTTCGAGCCCGGCGAGGCTAGGTTGTTAGGGACAGAGTTAGTCCAAGATGCCTTAGATAAGGTGAAGGTGATTCAGGAGAGACTTCGCACGGCTCAGACGCGTCAGAAGAGTTATGCAGACCGGAAGGTCCGAGATGTGTCTTATTCAGTAGGTGAGAAGGTGTTGTTGAAAGTTTCGCCTATGAAGGGTGTTATGAGATTTGGAAAGAAAGGGAAATTGAGCCCAAGGTTCATTGGACCTTTTGAGGTACTTAGGAAAGTTGGGGAGGTGGCTTATATGCTTGCTTTGCCACCCCGTTTATCGGGAGTTCACCCGGTGTTCCATGTATCTATGCTCCGGAAGTATGTCGGAGACCCGTCTCATGTGTTGGACTTCAGCACGATACAGCTAGATGAGGATTTGACTTATGATGTGGAACCAATAGCCATTTTGGGTCGACGGGTTCGTAAACTGAGATCTAAGGATATCACTTCAGTGAAAGTGCAGTGGAGAGGTCGTCCTGTGGAGGAAGCAACTTGGGAGACCGAGCAGGAAATGCGGAGCAGATATCCACACTTATTTGATGCTCCAGGTATGTTTTTAACCCGCTCGCGGACGAGCGTTTGTTTAAGTTGGGGAGAATGTAACGACCCGGCCCGTCGTTACGGGAATTACCACCCCGTTACCTTGCATTTACATATATTATGCTTTTAAAACAGTATTAGAGTATATCGGGTGAGTTAGGAGTGATTTGGATTGAAAATGAAACAAATAGCATGTTTGAAGGAAGCTTGAATATGAAAAGTCAACCAAGAGTTGACTATTGAGTTAGAGTGCTCGAAATCGGATTCTGATGATTCGGATAGTTCCGGGAGGTGATTTGTGACTTAGGGGAGCGATCGGAATTGAATTTGGAGGCCCGGTGTAGAAATAGGCTTGAATTGGCTAAGGTTGAATTTTGGCGAAATCGAACGGTAGGTGATATTTTGATCCGGGAGTCGGAATGGAATTTCGACAGTTGCAGTAGCTTCGTTAGGTGATTTTGGATGTGCCTGCAAAATTTCAGGTCATTCGGACGTCGTTTGGTCGGGTTTTTGATTGAATGTGCAATTTGGAATGTTTTAAGGAATTTAGGCTTGAATTCAATGCGAATTATGAGTTTTGATGTTGTTAGACGTGTTTTGAGGATTGGAGCAAGTTCGAATAAGGTATTAAGATGTGTTGGTGTGTTTGGATGAGGTCCCGGGGCCTCGGGGTGTTTTCGGATGGTTAAACGGAAGAAAATCATGGAAATTGCAGGCTGGGATCCTGTTTCTGTTGTTTCCGCTCCTGCGGAATTATGGGCGCAGGAGCGAGTCCGCAGAAGCGGATATGGGAGCGCAGGAGCGGGTGTTTCGCAGAAGCGGACGCCTTTCCGCTGAAGCGGGGTCGCCGGTGCGACCCAATGATCGCAGAAGCGGACGAGGGCAATTGGGGCATGGTCCGCAGAAGCGGACGTTTCTCCGCTTGGGCGATACCGCAGAAGCGGTCAAGGACGCGCAGAGGCGGATTTTTCCGCAGAAGCGGAAGCTTCTTCGCAGAAGCGGGACCGCTTAAGCGGCCTTGGTTCGCAGAAGCGGAAGTGGCCGGCTAGGCCTGGAACCGCAGAAGCGACCCTTTGGTCGCGGATACGGAAGCATAGAAGCGGAAAATGTTCCGCAGAAGCGAAAATCGCTGTAAGTAAGTGTATCAGAAGTTAGAAAAATTTCAGAAACATTTTAACATTTGGGGGTCTCGGCTTAAGGGCGATTTTGGGCGATTTTGAGGAGGAAATCAAGGGAAATCATCAGGTAATTAACTATGAACTCGTATTATGATTAGTATTGATAATATCATGCAATTATATCATGAAAATGGAAGAATTTGGGGTAATTATGGAGGATTTAGCCCTAGTCTTGGACTTTAGAAAATCAAGGTTTTGAACGGGCAAATGGAGTCCGATTTTGGTAAAATTGATATGCTTAGACTCGTATTGAGACGAGGGTTCCGGAAATGTGAATTTCGTAAATTTTCGGAATGTGGGCCCGGGGCTCGGGTTTTGACAACTTTGGGAATTTTGATGTAAATTGAGTTGTATTGATTGGGTGTCGTCCCATTGGCCTAAATTGTTGTATTTTTTACTGTATTTGATCAGATTCTACGCGTGCGGAGCTTGATTCTCGTGGCAAGGGCATTGCGGAATAGTCGTCGCGCTGTATTGAGGTGAGTAATAGATGTGGGTGAGGATCAGCGGGTTCGAAACCCCGGTATACCACTTTGTGACGCTGTATAGCGGCGAGACACGCACACTCTTGAGAGTGCGGGGTCGATCATGAACTGGAGACTACATATTAGTCCAACCTGTTGATATTATATTATTGGCTATTCTAGAGCCGTCGAACCTCCTTCTCGGATGGTTGTATATATATATATTGTGATAATGGCCACTCTTGAGCCGAGGAACCCCCTTCTCGGGCGGTTGATTATACATGTGGGCCGTGAGCCAGTTATTGGATCCCGCGAGGATCGTTATCATTGTCTTATCACATAGACATGCTAGTTTACTACTAGTCCGCAGCTATTTTTGTTATTATGCAAATTCCAATCTCTGGAACTTGATATTACTGTTTTCCAACTGAAAAATGATAAAAGAGTTTTCAAAAACTACTTTTGAGCCTGCGAGGCTGTATCTGCATATTAGCTGACTAGTAGTGGATCGGGCTGCACGCCGCAGCGAGATATATGTTGGATCGGACTGCGCGCCGCAGGGATATCTCTATGAGATGTGCTTGGGCTGTAGGAGCCCCTCCGGAGTCTGAACCCCCACAGTGAGCACGGGTACCCAAAATTGGAGTCGAGCTACGCGCCGTAGCGGTCATATCATGCATTGCATTGCATTTAGCTACATCTGCTAGCTGTTATGCTATTTATTGGTATTTGTTGGTACAGGTACAGTGAAGATTGATTCTATGACAGGGTAGCTGATTATAGCTTTACATAGTGCTTTATTGCGGATTTCTTATCTGCGCTGTCTTACCCTTGTTTATTACCACCGAGTCTGGCAGTACTCATTTTACTCCCTGCACCTTGTGTGCAGATCCAGGTACCTCTCAGCAGTGATCCAGTAGCTGTGCGAGGCGACGTTTGTGGATATTCGAGGTAGCTGCAGAGTCCGCAGGACCCGATATTCCTTCCTACTGTCTTTTGATTTTGTATTGACATTTCTTTCCGCACTTGGTATTTTGTAAACCTTTATACACTTATGTTCTTTAGAGGCTCATGACTCTTGACCCTTGGTCTATGGGAGTTGATGTATTATGGGACTTGGTTCCCTGTTTTCGTTATTTGTATCGCTATTGCTTCGTGACTTGATATGCTTAAATGGGCTAAAAGAGAGCGTCTAGCTCCGTTATTTATATTGATTGGTCAGGCTGGCTTAGCAATGTGCTGGGCGCCATCACGACCGGATTTGGGGTCGTGACAGTTGAAATACATTGTGATGTCTTGTTGAGTTGTGGATGTATTGTTAGAATGGTTTGGTGATTCTCTGGCAGGTGGATAGTCCAAATTACAAAGGAAACTCTGTCAAAATTTTTGAAAATTTTGGGACTTAGAAACGATTTCTGTCACCTAAAGAGAGTAGGCTTAACTATAGTGTGTGTATAAATGCAAGAATTGCAGAAGATTTAAGGTCTCTGATGATTCGAGTCTCTGTCAAGGCTTGTAAATGACTTGAGCTTAATCTCACTATAACATTATGGCATCAATTGAGTGATAATGCTATAAGTGGCTAAAAGTGCTTTGATGTATGGCTCCGAGCCAAGTTGGGGAATTTGTTATTGATTAACTGACTTCAATGTGGTGTGCTATGTTGGTTCTGTCTCTAAGTATGTTTGGAAATTCTGATAAAGGTTATGGTGCTTCGTAGATGTGAAGAGATCCTAGGATGATTTGAACTGTTGTTGGTAAAGAATGTTCGATATATAGAAAAGGAAGATAGCTACGTGCATCTGTGTGTAATCATGTTCTGCAGTGTCAGAGTTCTAACAAGGCACGAGTAGTTCTGTTCAATAAGACAGCTGAATTATAATTGAATAAGGGTGAATGACGCCGAGAATGATCTTGCGGTGTTCAAGATTTTGCTTGTAACAGTCAGGTGTAGTAAGATTGGGTATGTGGCTAAAGATGGTATTTTCGTTATAAGGGATCAAGACTTGTGTAATGATATGTGAATGATGAGATTCCATGTATTTATATTGGAGAGTAATGATAACGAATTCAAAATCGCAGGAAGTTCTTCAAAATAAAGTGTGGTAGAATGTGGTACTTCTGGGAAACATTTGAGAGAGTATTCGGCGGCTCGTGAGCCTTAGACCGTGTGGTCTTATGTACGAGTTTTGTGTGGTAAAAAGGGTTGAGGCATTGTCGTGCTACAGTAAAGACTGAATACTAAGTTAAATATGATTCAGAAAGGAAATGAAGTAAATGGAACAACTTGTTAATAAACTGAAACGGTACAATAAGGATACGATTAACTCCTGGTATGTTTATGAAGTAATGAGTCTTGCAGCTATGGTGTAACTAAGCTCTTGAGTGCTGGCAGTTGCGTAGCTCGATGTAGGTAAAAGGACTCAGTCCTGGTAGTTAAACTTATGCAATGAATGAAAATAAAGAGTTGTGATATGTTTTACCGTGGTTGGAAAATGAGTATATTTCCTATCGGTATGCGAAGCATGGAATGTGTAATGAGTTTTCTTCTATATGGAATCGTGAAAGTTCTTGACTAGTTGGGTGCGTCGATGTTTGCGGCGTAGTAAAGGGATAGAGGTTTCCATGTTATCTCAGTGTGGTATGGTATATACGATGTGTCATGGGAAGTTGATAATGGCATGTTCAAGGCTTTGAGATCAATTCATATTATATGGGAAGTCATTAAAAATTATTGAGCATCGCGGGAAGCTGCGGGTGATCTAAGAATCGATCTTTCTGGCGATTAAGGGAAAAATGGTACTGCTATTCTAGTGATTTGGGAGGGTATATGGTCAAAAAGGGACAAGGAAATGTAAATTGATAATATCTAGTGGTATAGTGGTGTTCGCTTGTCGGATCGACTGTGATGATCGAATTGTTGATGGCATAGGGAAATTTCTGAATGACTCTCATGGTATGAACGAATGCTTGATGTGTGTTATGTGTTCGCACAGTGGAGTGTGGAATCAGGCATAGTGATTCATGTATTATATGGGTGATGGAGACTAGAAGTTCTCGTAATCCACTTATGCAGTGGTTGTATATCGTGTGTATCGGCACCAATTAGCGATTATTGAAAATTGGAAGCCCTAGTGGCTCTCTCTTAGCTTGATATGATGAATTTGGGGTATGATACTTTATTTCAGACTGGTTGTCATAAGTGAGGTCGTCTAGACTAATGTGAATATGTCGGAAGTGGCATAAATTGCGTAGCAGAGTGCATCGGAGTACGCTCCAGCAAGGTAGTTGTACCCAGGACCAGCGGATGGCTGGTAGGTATTGCTTCGTAAGTTGGGTCTTTGTGGCGGATATCAGTACGGAGGTTTCTACTATTGATTCAGTCCCGATATTGGGGAACTTTGTCGGATTCGTTTCTTGTGGCCGAGCTTGGGGATATATATGTTTATTGTAATGAGCAATTTGACTCGGTGTGCATTTCTTTTTGCGAGTTTTATGCGTGGATCGGGTGGCACGCCGCCACGGGTTATTTGGATCGGGTGGCACGCCGCCACATGTATGGTATCTGGATCGGGTGGCACGCCGCCACGGGTATGTTATTTTGAGCAGGTTGCACACCACAACCGTGTGAATTGGAGAATAGTTTTTCCATATGTTACCTTGTGTACTATACTTCTTAGTCTCTGAGGAAAGTCAGTGTTGGGTGTCGCTTGGCGAATGGCGCATCGGTTGTGCCCTTACGAGTTTGATGGCGTATATTAATTGTTTCACCGTGGGTGAGATTGATTGCTTGAGTTTAGACCTAAATCTGTGCGTGGCTGACTGTTTTGAGCATGATGACTTGAGGTGCTTCATGGGTAATGGGGTTTGGATGGAATTATAAGTTGTGGCAAGTCCATATGATGTTACGACATTTCGAGATGAATTCAGGTACTCTATTTCTATAATGCGAGATTGGGTCTCAATTCTATGTTATGATGGTACGGAGGAATTGAATTACAGCTCTTTCGTTTGATTTAGTTGTCATGATTTGAGTTTGTTCAGACGTTTCTTATTGGAGCCTGTGTTGTGCTCGTCTTGGCTTAGGCTGGTGTTGAGGTGTCATATCACCAGTGCGGTGTGTTATCATCGGAGTGATCGTTGGAGCCGTTAATGAGTGCGGACGTATGTGGTTTCAGCTGGTTAGGAAGGTGATATCGAGGTTTGGCTCCGAAATCTCTTGTGGTATCAGTTAAAAATGGAAATAGATTCATGAATGGATGACATGAGAGATGGATTTGATATATCGCGTGTTTGGTTGCCATGGGCAATATATGAAGGTGTTGGAATAAGACTTAGCTAATGGAAAAAGGGTTTTTCAGTTAGTACTTGGTTACCTTGGGCAATTATTATGATTATGAGGCATCGTCTCGAGTGAATGGGTTGTTTGATACATTATGTGATCTCATCGAAGTGGTGAGTATGGGCTACTACAGTTGGATCAAGTGTATCCTGAGTATAGACGTGAGATTTGGAATTGGTATATGATTTCGGAAAGTGCAATGTGGTCTATGGTCCAGATAGACTATGGAAGTTCAGCTATATTGTGTTATCGGACTTATGATAGAGAGGGTGACGTGGTACCACCCCGCATACATGCTTGGTAAGGTCATTCAGCTATTGGGTTGCTTCTAGTACAACTCTGGGTACGCTCGAGGACGAGCGTTTGTTTAAGTTGGGGAGAATGTAACGACCCGACTAGTCGTTACGGGAGTTATCGCCCCGTTTTCTTCATTTAATACCTCAATATGCTATTTTAAATGTGTTTGGAGAGTTAGAAGCAAATCGGAGAGAATTTGAATAGAAATGAGGCCATAAATCCCTTTATGAGTAGAATAGGTTGGAAAAGTCAACCGAATATTGACCGATGAGGTAAACAGTCCAAAATTGAATTATGATGATTCGACTAGTTTCAGGTGATGATTTAAGGCTTAGGAGCGAAATCAGAAGTAATTTTGGAGGTCTGGTGAAGAAGTTAGCCTATTTTGGCAAAGTTAGTATTTTGGCGGATTCCGGTCGATAGGTGATATTTTGATCAGAGGGTCGGAATGGAATTCCGAGAGTTTCTGTAGCTTCGTTAAGTGAATTTGGACTTGTCCGCAAAATTTCAGGTCATTCGGTCGTCATTTGGTTGGGTTTCTGATCGAATGTGAGTTTTGGAAGAACTTGATAAATTTAGGCTTGAATCCGTGGTAATTCGATGATTTTGATGATATGTGATGTGATTTGAGGCCTCGACTAAGTCCGTGATGTGTTTTCTAACTTGTTGGTGCTTTTAGTTGAGGTCCCGGGGGCCTCGGGTGTATTTCGGGTGAAAACGGACATCCCGGAACATAGAAAATGGATGAGGCACTCATTGGGACGCGGACCGCGGTCATTTTGGCGCGGCCGCGCTGGCTGGGCGTGGACCGCGGTCATTTCTGTGCGGTCTGCGTAGGTGGAAAAATCTTCAAATCACTGGTCCTACTTCGGAAGCTCTTATCTTTCTAGCTACAATACATTTTGAGGTGATTCAAAAATGAAAGTTGTAGCCCTTCGTGTCTAGTTTCCGAAACACTAAACAAATCATAATTTGGAAGTGTGTAGCGAAAGTTATGGCCAAAATACTAAAGCCTGTCACTGCAGAGCAAGTTGCGCGGCCGCGGCCATTTTTGTGCGGCCGCGGAGACTGGGCGCGGACCGCGGCCATTTTTGTGCGGTCAGCACTGCTGGAATCCGAGGGTTACTCTATAAATATGAGGTTTTATGTTTTATTTGATTTTTGGACCTAGAGAGCTCGGATTTTGGCGATTTTTCGAAGGTTTTTCAAGAAATTCATTGGGGTAAGTGATTCTAACTCAGATTTGGCTAGATTTCATGAATATATCATTGAATCCATCATTTAATTTGTGATTTGGGATGGAATTTGGGAAGAAAATTGTTGAAATCTCCCAAAATGTAAAATAAAGATTTGAAGGACCAAATGGTGTCGGAATTGGATAAATTTTATATGTACGGACTCGTGGCGAGACGAGGAACGCATTGGTATAAATTTTGGAATTTTCCGAGCAGCGGGACTGGGGTCGGGTTTTACCAACTTGGTGTATTATCGCGTATTTTATTTAAATTGAATTGGGTTATGTTTCTTTGACCCGTAATTGACGTAATTGCTGTGAATTGACTAGATTATACGCACGAGGCGGCAAATTCAAAAGGAAAAGGCATTGTGGATGAGTCTTCGACCGGCTAGAGGTGAGTAGTTTGTGTATATGGTAGCCTGAGGGTTCGAAACCCCGGCTTAGCACATTGTGACGCTAGTAGGGCGTGGCTCGCACTCCGTGGCAGGTGCGGGGATTGATTGTGACTGGGGATTGAGACTTGGTCCATCCCGGATATGAATAACATGTTATATGTGGTTGAAATACACACTGTGTTGATATATTGTGGGCTGAAAGCCATGTTTGGGGCCTTGTGCCGACCTGTAGTATCCCTAGGGGATAGTTATATATGTGATAGCTATACTTGCTTAATCAGTGATCTCAGTCTTGGTTTGGAAACCACCGTATTGAAATGCTAAGTCACTTGTTTTTCAAAAATTAATAAAAGTTAAATTATTTTCACAAATTAATGAAAGGGAACCTGGAATTAAATAATTTGAGCTGTTGTGTGACTTATATGATTGTTGTGGACTGAGGATGGATAGGGCTGCACGCCCCAGCGGTTGATATGATATGAGGATCGGGCTACCCGCCGCAGCGGTATTGCGCTTGGGCTGTAGGAGCCCCTCCGGAGTCTGTACACTCCTCTAGTGAGCGCCGTCGACGTTAAATGGATCGAGCTACATGCCGTAGCGGTTATGTGCTTTGCATTGCATCTTTGTCTGTGAATTATCTCTGATAGCGGTAATGTACTATTGTTGTTGCATGTTCACAATTGGTGAACTAGGGTCGTGACATTTGTGGTATTCTGTGGATTTCTTACTTTCGACTACTTGTATATATTTATTACTCACTGAGTACTTAGCACTCACCCTTACTCCCTGCACCTTTGTGTGCAGATTCAGGTACACATGAGGGATATATGAGCACTCCAGCTTTTATCAGTATTTATCCGAGTTGCTGAGGTAGCTGCTGGCGTTCGCAGGACCTGGCATCTCTTCTTATTCCAGTTTTTCTTTGTATACACATTATTCTGACTTGAGTATTTGGTTTAGGTATTATATCCGATCATGTTAGAGGCTCTAGACTCGTGACCTAGATCTTTGGGTGATTATTCAGTTTAGTTTTATTGTTGGTAATGATATCCAGGTAAATGATTTGAGCTTCATGCTCGGGATGAGAGTGTAAATGGTCGGGCTTGCCTAGCGGTTATGTTGGGCGCCATCACGACCGGGATTGGGGTCGTGGCAATAAGCCATTCTCTTGATCCTAGATAAATTCTAAAATCTTAAATTTCTTATAATCAATTTCATTCTTCTTAACCCATAAGATAAACAACACCCTTAACCAATAACCAACAATCAACAAGCCAAACCAATAATTGTTCATGATTTTCTATCAAACCCATCAACACATATCTCATGAACTTGTAGTCTACAATCGTTAATCCAACGCTATAATCAATTAGAGAGTGAGGATAATACCTTCTTGACGTTCAATCTGCTTGAATTTGAGTTCTAGGATTCATTCTCTCAACAATGATGCCCCAATAAAATATCTAATGATTTTGAGGGTTTACCCATGTTAATAAGATGTTAGAAAATTAAAATTAACTTAGAATCACCATAAGAACTTACCTTGGGTGGTGGAGGGACCCTTAAGGAGTTAGGTTTTTTAGAGTTTCGCTTTCTAGAGCAAGTTTTTATGTTTTGGGGTTGTGGAGGACGAAGTAGGGCTTTAAAATGACCCCCCCCATAAGCGTCCCCGTGCACCTGTAGGCCTGACTGCACAAAATGACAGTAACACTGTCACAGGTGCACAGTCGCGCTCGAGGCGTGCACACTGTTATGTAAAACGTGCATAACTTTTTCACAGAGATCCGTTTGGGCTCCATAATATATCGTTAGAAAGATATTTCAAATGTCTACAACTTTTGTGTTCTGTGTTTTCCCAAATACTTTACATGTTTTCACTAAACCTTCTGCTACTCGCTTTTTGTAAACTTCGTAGATTTTATCGAATCTTATACACCTCATTCTCCATATTGATTCTAAAATAACTATTTTCACCATACTCAGAGGCGGACCCAGGATTTAAAGGTAGCGGGTGCACTGTAACAGTAACTTAACAGTATTTGTAGGCTTTATGTCACGACGAAAACAATTACTCGATGGCTTTAGGCGGACTAATAACTGATGGTTGCATGTGACCTTTGAAAATTAAGGAAGAAGTTTTATGTGTGGAGAAAGATAATTGGAGAAGAAGCTTTTGATTTAGGGATTTAACTAAAAGTAAAAAGGGTGGGTCCATTACAAAAAACTAAATCAAATACACTAAACAACAACAACAACCACTATCAAATATGGGGTGTATTAGTTTAATCTAATACACTAAGTAAAAGAAAAAAGGAATGGGGTAATAGCTAAAAATTTGGGCCTTTGGGTGGGAAGCAGCTTTGTAGCTGCAAAGATTTGAACTCATGTATTTGGCATGAAAGCAGCAGCACCTACCAGTGCACCTAAAGTGCTTTTGAGTTAAAAGGGTCACAGAGAGATATATATCATAATTTGAAAGTATATACACATATATATCGATATTTTTATCCGAAATTACCGGGTGCCCGTGACCCTCTCCTCTCCACGTGGGTCCGCCCCTGACCATACTCATCCTTCTAGGACTTCGTATGTCCAAAATATCAGATTGATATCCGTTTAACATATCCACACTTAGTCTGAATGTACGACGTGTTACAATTATATGATTCAATGGCTTTGTGGATGTTTGCTATGGTTTGTAAACCATTAGACACTTTTAGGAGGTAATTTAACAAAAAAGAAACTTAAGGTGGTCATTTGAAAGGTGGAAAATAAAGGTTTCAAATATAGTATCTAGAAGCTTCTAGAGTGTGGAGAGCTGGCTCTATTTTTGCTAATAAAAATTTCTGAAATTAATTAGAAATGGCCAGCTATCTATTTTCTGTTGGGAAAGATGCTCTTTCTGGTTTTTTCAAAGGGTTTTGGAAGGGAATGATTCCCTTATCTTGAAGGCACATGTCACATTTCCTTAGATATATGTAGGACCCTCCCCTCACTCAACAAACATGAAAAAACAGACCTGAAAATCTTGTGAAAAAATTCAGCTTCCCGCTTTCCTATTTTATTTCTCTTTACAAAAGTATGGAAGGAGTTTTCTTTGAATATCTAGGGTTCTTGAGCTGAGATATGAGCTGATACTGAAGCTGTGGTTGGTTAATACTACTGTTTTCTTGGTTGCTGAACTATCTGTCTTAACGTACCAATTTTGGATCAATTCTTAAGTAACTAGGTACACACTTCATCCTATGCTTAAGAATTTGTAAATATGATTTAAAGATAAATGCAAGTTATTTCTATCAATGTTGTGTGCTTTTGTGATGTGATTCATCCAGCTAAGTGCAGCAACATTTGAGTTTTCCTTGAATATATAGATCCTTGCTCATCCAGTGTTGTTATGCCATGAAAATATATTTCTTGTGTGTTTTAAATACATCATTTTCATCTGTTTGTTTTAGATTATGTACACTTTTTTTTGTTCATTCTTGTCCAATATTCCGGCATCTGTCAGTTGAGCTATTTTGGTAATACTGTAGGTCGCGTGTGTGTAGCCATATTGTTTATGAATCTGACCTTTAACACGGTCAGATCCATAGATTTTAAAGCTAAAACAGAAGTCTGATTGTTAATAGGTATGGAAAAGTCGGCATATTTCTGGAAGATCACCGCTGGAAATTTCAATCGTAGTCATTAGAGTAGCTAACTTGATAGTATGGATCAAGTTTGTTTATCACTCCACGGTTGAGTATAATCCATGTTTGTTTAACCACGGGCATAGTCTATTGTTACTGCAAACTTGGTGGATTTAGCTGTATAAAGTAATTTGTAGAAGTATGATTTGAAACATGCTTATTATTCAACAACACATTTGTTTCTACATACTTTTGAATCGTTTGTTTGTTTTATCAAAAGAGTGCTTAGTGCTCATGGACTTGAGTTGTTCACTCATTAGGCTCAACTGCAAGCCCATCTAAGAGTTGCAATCCATCAAGTTAGCTACATGGGTTGGATTTGAATTGATTTAAATAACTAAGTGATAATGGAATTAAATGAGGTCTAGCTTCTACTGTTAGGATTAATGCTGAGCAAGAAATTTTAAGGATTTGCTCCGTGTGTATTGAAATAAATTTGGGCTTAATGTGAAATAGTTATTATATTCTTGTTTCAGTCAGTGGAAGCGTTAGAATACTTTAGGGACGTTACAATTCAATAAATTATCATAGTTGTGTAATACTTGTCCCTATTCCCTCTCCTATCCAGTATGAAATTATTTTCCATTTTTGGAACATTGGATTAAATTGCATGCTTCACCATTACTATCAAAAGTGAAGTTGAATAGGGGAATTTAGTGGGCACGGCTAAATCTGCTGCGCGAATTTCATAAAATGCTGGTTTTAACTAATGAATTACTAGTAGCTGAGTACAGTCCCTATTGATTTTAAGACGAGTTGAGGCGTGCCATTCACAAGTAAATTCTATAATCTATGGCCCTCACGTTAATATTAAAAGCTAGTGTAGAAAAAATAAATCGAACATTCGTAGTTTGCTTTAGGCGCGCTATAATTAAATCATCACGGTTATTGTTACGGTTCCCGTGGCATGAGCGTGGTACCTAATTTCCAAATTCGGATGCACGTTTTATGTGACTCGATCACAACTTTTAATAATGGTAATAAATTAAACATGTTGTAGATCATGGGTACGGTTCCCATGACACAATTCGCAATATGTACAAAACAATCAAGTGTACGACAATCGTAACTTATTCCAAAAATAATTCGATAAATAATGTTAAAAGCGGTTAAAAGGAACAAAATGCACATAGGTTTTAAATATGTTTTAATTAGATAATTATGTTAATTAATAATAGTTGAGTGACAGTGCTAAAATTACAGAACTCGGGAATGCCTAATACTTCTCCTAGGTTAAATAGAATTTCTTACTGGGATTTTTATGTTTCGCAGACTGTAAAACAAAGTCAATCTTTCTCGATTCGGGATTTTAAATGACTTGGACACAATAAATTATTCCAAGTGGCGACTCTGAATCTTAAATAAATAATCGTGTTCCGATTATTGTCAATTAAATTGAAAAAACTCCACTATACCCTTCGGGGCAGAAAAAGGAGGTGTGACACATATTGTCTACATTTAATCTCTATTATACTATTGGGTCGAATTTATCTCAGTCATTATATTATTCAGCCAAATCTACCCCTACCATGAGGTGACCTAGAAACTCCCAAATCATTTTAGTTAAGTCACTTATTCTTCCTTGCTCCACTATTTTAGAAATAATTGGCCTTTACCTACTTTCTTAATTGAAAAAAAATAAGAGAAAAAAAATTAAAATTAATACCATGGTTATTAAACAAAATATAGTAAATTAAAGAATTCAAATGAGGTAGTTTGTCTAATTTTCAAAAGTTTTTACAACATCTTAACTTTAATGAATTCGTTGCAAATAGTATGGAGACTTTGTAAGTACTAGTGATAGAAGTTGAAGTTCCTTGAAGACTTTACATTATCGAATTCAACTTTACTTTAAACAAATGCTTACGCTTTATGCACTCTTAAGTTAGTTGATAGGACTTTATAATAACCAAAAAATAATAAAATATATTCGAATATACATGTACATACATCATGATTAGCAATATATAATACACAGTAAATAGTCCCACTAAATTTTACGGTGTATCAATAGTTGAAAAGATAAAATTTAAATCAATTCCAAATCCATTATCACGAGAAGAGAAATGGGTGCATTGGTAATTTAAAATATCTATGAATAATTTATAAATACTAGTACCTTTACCATTCACATCAATAGTAATTTTTACAAATAGTGGAGCAAGAAGAACAACAAGTGATTTAAATAAAAAAAATTGAGAGATTCTGGATTACTTAACAGACCAAGGGGTAACTTTTAAAATTTTTTTAATGGTAGATATAAATTTGGCCAGATAGTATAATGATACGAGTAAATAAGACCAGACGGTATATGGAAAGTTAAATGTATACATTATCCAAAAGTAGAAGGTTATATCTGACCTATTTCCTTAAGTTGAATGATGTCATTTATGCATTTGCATTAGGTTAAGGTTCATTTTTTTAAAATCATATAAGTACACTAGTTTTAGAGTATTGCACGATGACACGATTCGTCGTCTCATGAGTTACCACCCCATTTCTTAATTTTTCTGCTTCTTATCTTTCATTATAAGAGTCTTGGGTGAACGAGTTGAATTGGATTAGTTTTAGATGGAAATGAGGCACTTAGTCCCTTTAAGGAAGGTTTGTATTGGAAAAAAGTCAACCAGATATTGACTTATGAGTTAGAGGGCTCGAATGTGAGTTTCAACATTTCGGTTAGCTTCGGGAAATGATTTGTAACTTAGGAGTGTGATCAGAATTTATTTTTGAGGTCCGGTATAGAATTAGGCTTGAATTGGTGAAGTTAGTATTTTTGGCGAATTCCGATTAATAGGTAAGATTATGATCCCAGTGTCGGAATTGAATTTTGAGAGTTGCTGTAGCTTTGTTAGGTGATTTTGGATCTGTGTGCAAAATTTCCGGTTATTCGGATGAATGATGTTTTAGGATGAGTTGGTATTTTTGGTTGAGGTTCCGAGGGCCTCGGGGTGATTTCGGATAGCCATCGGGATGGATTTTGAACTTGTGCATTGCTGGTGTTTGCTGATACCTCGTATTTCCGTATCTGCAGAAAAGAGGCCGCAGATGCGAAGGATTGGGGCACAGATGCAAGTGTTGGTCAGTTGGAGAATTTTCGCAGTAGCGGAGGGATTCCGCAGGTTCGGTCGACGTAGGTGTGATTTGACCGCAGAAACGGTCGGTGTGTGTGAGGGAGGTTCCGCAGAAGCGGGTGGTTGACCGCATAAATGGTATCTGCAAGAGCTATATTTGACTGCAAAAATGGTCCTTGGCCTAATGAAAAATCCGCAGAAGCGGAGGTAGAACCGCAGAAGCGGTAGTCGCAAATGTGGTAAGGCAACCACATATGCGAAAATGCCTGTTGAGAGCAGGGTTTTAAAAGCTCATTTTGTTCCACAAGCTAATGGTTATTTCCACCATTTTTTTATCGACCTTGAGAGCTTTTGGACGGAAATTGAAGGAGATTTCGACTAGGAGTGATTGGAGGTGAGTTACTTGACCTAAATTCATGATTTAATGGTAAAATTAACATGAAAATTGTGGACATACATCAAAAAAGAGGGGAAAAGCTAGGGCTTGGAATTTGATATTTTAAAGAGGAATTTGATGGGTCATTTGGACTCGGAATTAGGAGTTCTTGATATGTACAGACTCTTGGCGAGATAAGAAATTTGCCGATGTTAAATTTTTTGATTTTTGAGAAGTGGATCCGGGGCTCAGGTTTTGCTAATTTTGAGACTTTTTGCTATTTTTTTTGATTGTTTTCGATTAGCTATTGTCCTATTGGATTGTGATGTATTCATTCTGATTTTGGATAGATTCGACGCGTGTGGAGGCCGGTTTGATAGGTAGAGGCATCACGAGCTAGAGAATTCGCCGGTTCGAGGTGAGTAATGATTGTAAATGACATTATGAGGGTTTGAAACCCCAAAATTGCAATGCTATATTGAGGTTACTTGCACGCGGGTAGCGAGCGTGGGGTAGAGCACCATTAGGGATTGTGACTTGGTTTATCCCGATAGATGAATATACTTCGTAATTGACTGAAATTTATTTATTATCATTATAATTTGAGTTGCTTGCTATATTTGGGCTTCGTGCCAATTGATTTAATCATTTAGGGATACTTATTACTGGTTTCTTACTATTTTCTACATACTAATGAACTCAGACCTAGTTTTTAATACTGTTTTGTAAACTCAGCCACCTTTTCTCTCCCTTGAAACTTAATTGATATTTTTAAAGGAAGTTTGTGCTGAATATTTTTATACTGTTGTGCCCGAGGGGCTTATGTGACTTTGGACTGAGTATGGGATCGGGCTGCGCGCCGTTGCGGTAATATATTTATATTGATATATAAATATATTACTGAAGAACTTCCTTTACTTGAAGAACTTCCTGCAAATCTGAATTCGTCACCATTACCTTCTAGATACTGATACATAGAATCCCATAATTAACATAAATACTACAAGTCTTGATCTTTTCTAATGAAAACGCAGTCTCTAGCCACATACAAAGTCTTAAGACACCTAATTATTACACGCAAAATCTTGAACAGAATAAAACCATTTTCGCGAGTCATTCACTCTTACACAGATGTAAATTATCTGACTTAACAAACAGAACTACTCGTGCCTTATTAGCACTCTAACACCGCAGAATATGATCTCATACCAATACAAACAACCATTTTCCTTCTCTATATACTGAGCATTCTTCACCATCAACAACTCAAGACATCCTATTATTCACACATCTATAAATCGTATAACTGTTATCAAAATTTTCATTCACACGTGCCATCCTCGGCTCAATTTCTGCAACCAGAATTGATCCACCAGCATACCTCGAAACGGAACCAACATAGCACATAACCGTGTAACCAGCTAATCAGTAGCAACATCCCCAACTTGGCTCGAAGCCATCTATCCGAACACATTCAATAACCCATAATACTTTTACTCTAATGATGCCACAATATTATAGTGAGTTAGGCTCAAATCATCTACTAGTTTATGAAAACACCGATCATCTGGTACTAAAATCCTCTACAAACCCCGCATTCATTTCCACCTCAGTTGATTCCACTCTCTAAGCGACCTAATTCTCAAATTTCATCACATACCCTTTAATTACACAGGGGATCTTCTAACATACACACAAGGTTCATACCACGCAAGAACACTCCGCAGGAGATAACCCACCTGCTTCGCCTCGTTTTAGTATTTCAGCACACCTCCCACGGTCACACATATAATAAATCCAATTTAGTCTTCCTGAGTCTGAACTCATACCGCCACAAGTGTTGCACTTAACTTTCCAACTAGGAGAAATGAAAATATTCTTCACGTGCCCATGACTCGGGCTACATAACAAATGACAATCGGAACCAAGCACTTATCAGTCATCTATTATCCAGCAGACTTCTTCGTCACTACCAGGTCATACTAATACATCTCGCAGTACTAACATACTCATCACATGGATATCCAACCACCATCCCGACTAATAAGGACAATACTGAACATATAAGTTCAAAACACTTGCTCACACAATCAGCACCTCGGTGCTCAAGCCATAGGCAAGTCCTCCAGAGTGGCCCAACATGAACTCACGTTGATTTCCTCTCGCCCCTTGATTAGGTAATCACAAGCCATCAGGGCACATATACTACTGAGCGCTCAAGTGCGCATACAGACGTGTGGAAGGAATTTCAAGAGTTATATTCCAAGCTGAATCAAGTACGTACGAAAAGAATTCCAAGAATGGGAAGTTTTTCCTAAAGGTTCTGCAGCCTCTCGAGTATAAATATCGACGTATCCGTACTGATCCATGAGACTCTACTAACCAGCTCATGACTCATGAGGCCTAATAACCTAGGCTCTGATACTAACTTGTCACGATACAAATCCCAATCGTGATGGTGCCCAACACAATTGCTAGGCAAGCCCGACCATTTAACACTCTCAACCCGAGCATGCAGCTCTATACCAGTTAATTAACTATTTATAACAAATATCAAGCCTTAATGATTCTACTGATAGATAGAAGCAATATAGAAAATTTTTGATAATACAATTAACACTCCAATAGTAATTTTTACAAATAGTGGAGCAAGAAGAACAACAAGTGATTTAAATAAAAAAAATTGAGAGATTCTGGATTACTTAACAGACCAAGGGGTAACTTTTAAAAGTTTTTTAATGGTAGATATAAATTTGGCCAGATAGTATAATGATACGAGTAAATAAGACCAGACGGTATATGGAAAGTTAAATGTATACATTATCCAAAAGTAGAAGGTTATATCTGACCTATTTCCTTAAGTTGAATGATGTCATTTATGCATTTGCATTAGGTTAAGGTTCATTTTTTTAAAATCATATAAGTACACTAGTTTTAGAGTATTGCACGATGACACGATTTGTCGTCTCATGAGTTACCACCCCATTTCTTAATTTTTCTGCTTCTTATCTTTCATTATAAGAGTCTTGGGTGAACGAGTTGAATTGGATTAGTTTTAGATGGAAATGAGGCACTTAGTCTCTTTAAGGAAGGTTTGTATTGGAAAAAAGTCAACTAGATATTGACTTATGAGTTAGAGGGCTCGAATGTGAGTTTCAACATTTCGGTTAGCTTCGGGAAATGATTTGTAACTTAGGAGTGTGATCAGAATTTATTTTTGAGGTCCGGTATAGAATTAGGCTTGAATTGGTGAAGTTAGTATTTTTGGCGAATTCCGATTAATAGGTAAGATTATGATCCCAGTGTCGGAATTGAATTTTTAGAGTTGTTGTAGCTTTGTTAGGTGATTTTGGATCTGTGTGCAAAATTTCCGGTTATTCGGAGGTGTTTTGGTTGGATTGTTTATCAAATGTGTAATTCGGAAGTTTTAGATGAAACTTAGGCTTGAATCCAATGTAATTTGATGGTTTTGGTGTTGTTTGTGGTGTTTTGATGAATGGAGCAAGTTTGAATGATGTTTTAGGATGAGTTGGTATTTTTGGTTGAGGTTCCGAGGGCCTCGGGGTGATTTCGGATAGCCATCGGGATGGATTTTGAACTTGTGCATTGCTGGTGTTTGCTGATACCTCGTATTTCCGTATCTGCAGAAAAGAGGCCGCAGATGCGAAGGATTGGGGCACAGATGCAAGTGTTGGTCAGTTGGAGAATTTTCGCAGTAGCGGAGGGATTCCGCAGGTTCGGTCGACGTAGGTGTGATTTGACCGCAGAAACGGTCGGTGTGTGTGAGGGAGGTTCCGCAGAAGCGGGTGGTTGACCGCATAAATGGTATCCGCAAGAGCTATATTTGACTGCAAAAATGGTCCTTGGCCTAATGAAAAATCCGCAGAAGCGGAGGTAGAACCGCAGAAGCGGTAGTCGCAAATGTGGTAAGGCAACCACATATGCGAAAATGCCTGTTGAGAGCAGGGTTTTAAAAGCTCATTTTGTTCCACAAGCTAATGGTTATTTCCACCATTTTTTTATCGACCTTGAGAGCTTTTGGACGGAAATTGAAGGAGATTTCGACTAGGAGTGATTGGAGGTGAGTTACTTGACCTAAATTCATGATTTAATGGTAAAATTAACATGAAAATTGTGGACATACATCAAAAAAGAGGGGAAAAGCTAGGGCTTGGAATTTGATATTTTAAAGAGGAATTTGATGGGTCATTTGGACTCGGAATTAGGAGTTCTTGATATGTACAGACTCTTGGCGAGATAAGAAATTTGCTGATGTTAAATTTTTTGATTTTTGAGAAGTGGATCCGGGGCTCAGGTTTTGCTAATTTTGAGACTTTTTGCTATTTTTTTTGATTGTTTTCGATTAGCTATTGTCCTATTGGATTGTGATGTATTCATTCTGATTTTGGATAGATTCGACGCGTGTGGAGGCCGGTTTGATAGGTAGAGGCATCACGAGCTAGAGAATTCGCCGGTTCGAGGTGAGTAATGATTGTAAATGACATTATGAGGGTTTGAAACCCCAAAATTGCAATGCTATATTGAGGTTACTTGCACGCGGGTAGCGAGCGTGGGGTAGAGCACCATTAGGGATTGTGACTTGGTCTATCCCGATAGATGAATATACTTCGTAATTGACTGAAATTTATTTATTATCATTATAATTTGAGTTGCTTGCTATATTTGGGCTTCGTGCCAATTGATTTAATCATTTAGGGATACTTATTACTGGTTTCTTACTATTTTCTACATACTAATGAACTCAGACCTAGTTTTTAATACTGTTTTGTAAACTCAGCCACCTTTTCTCTCCCTTGAAACTTAATTGATATTTTTAAAGGAAGTTTGTGCTGAATATTTTTATACTGTTGTGCCCGAGGGGCTTATGTGACTTTGGACTGAGTATGGGATCGGGCTGCGCGCCGTTGCGGTAATATATTTATATTGATATATAAATATATTACTGAAGAACTTCCTTTACTTGAAGAACTTCCTGCAAATCTGAATTCGTCACCATTACCTTCTAGATACTGATACATAGAATCCCATAATTAACATAAATACTACAAGTCTTGATCTTTTCTAATGAAAACGCAGTCTCTAGCCACATACAAAGTCTTAAGACACCTAATTATTACATGCAAAATCTTGAACAGAATAAAACCATTTTCGCGAGTCATTCACTCTTACACAGATGTAAATTATCTGACTTAACAAACAGAACTACTCGTGCCTTATTAGCACTCTAACACCGCAGAACATGATCTCATACCAATACAAACAACCATTTTTCTTCTCTATATACTGAGCATTCTTCACCATCAACAACTCAAGACATCCTATTATTCACACATCTATAAATCGTATAACTGTTATCAAAATTTTCATTCACACGTGCCATCCTCGGCTCAATTTCTGCAACCAGAATTGATCCACCAGCATACCTCGAAACGGAACCAACATAGCACATAACCGTATAACCAGCTAATCAGTAGCAACATCCCCAACTTGGCTCGAAGCCATCTATCCGAACACATTCAATAACCCATAATACTTTTACTCTAATGATGCCACAATATTATAGTGAGTTAGGCTCAAATCATCTACTAGTTTATGAAAACACCGATCATCTGATACTAAAATCCTCTACAAACCCCGCATTCATTTCCACCTCAGTTGATTCCACTCTCTAAGCGACCTAATTCTCAAATTTCATCACATACCCTTTAATTACACTGGGGATCTTCTAACATACACACAAGGTTCATACCACGCAAGAACACTCCGCAGGAGATAACCCACCTGCTTCGCCTCGTTTTAGTATTTCAGCACACCTCCCACGGTCACACATATAATAAATCCAATTTAGTCTTCCTGAGTCTGAACTCATACCGCCACAAGTGTTGCACTTAACTTTCCAACTAGGAGAAATGAAAATATTCTTCACGTGCCCATGACTCGGGCTACATAACAAATGACAATCGGAACCAAGCACTTATCAGTCATCTATTATCCAGCAGACTTCTTCGTCACTACCAGGTCATACTAATACATCTCGCAGTACTAACATACTCATCACATGGATATCCAACCACCATCCCGACTAATAAGGACAATACTGAACATATAAGTTCAAAACACTTGCTCACACAATCAGCACCTCGGTGCTCAAGCCATAGGCAAGTCCTCCAGAGTGGCCCAACATGAACTCACGTTGATTTCCTCTCGCCCCTTGATTGGGTAATCACAAGCCATCAGGGCACATATACTACTGAGCGCTCAAGTGCGCATACAGACGTGTGGAAGGAATTTCAAGAGTTATATTCCAAGCTGAATCAAGTACGTACGAAAAGAATTCCAAGAATGGGAAGTTTTTCCTAAAGGTTCTGCAGCCTCTCGAGTATAAATATCGACGTATCCGTACTGATCCATGAGACTCTACTAACCAGCTCATGACTCATGAGGCCTAATAACCTAGGCTCTGATACTAACTTGTCACGATACAAATCCCAATCGTGATGGTGCCCAACACAATTGCTAGGCAAGCCCGACCATTTAACACTCTCAACCCGAGCATGCAGCTCTATACCAGTTAATTAACTATTTATAACAAATATCAAGCCTTAATGATTCTACTGATAGATAGAAGCAATATAGAAAATTTTTGATAATACAATTAACACTCCAATAGTAATTTTTACAAATAGTGGAGCAAGAAGAACAACAAGTGATTTAAATAAAAAAAATTGAGAGATTCTGGATTACTTAACAGACCAAGGGGTAACTTTTAAAAGTTTTTTAATGGTAGATATAAATTTGGCCAGATAGTATAATGATACGAGTAAATAAGACCAGACGGTATATGGAAGTTAAATGTATACATTATCCAAAAGTAGAAGGTTATATATGACCTATTTCCTTAAGTTGAATGATGTCATTTATGCATTTGCATTAGGTTAAGGTTCATTTTTTTAAAATCATATAAGTACACTAGTTTTAGAGTATTGCACGATGACACGATTCGTCGTCTCATGAGTTACCACCCCATTTCTTAATTTTTCTGCTTCTTATCTTTCATTATAAGAGTCTTGGGTGAACGAGTTGAATTGGATTAGTTTTAGATGGAAATGAGGCACTTAGTCTCTTTAAGGAAGGTTTGTATTGGAAAAAAGTCAACCAGATATTGACTTATGAGTTAGAGGGCTCGAATGTGAGTTTCAACATTTTGGTTAGCTTCGGGAAATGATTTGTAACTTAGGAGTGTGATCAGAATTTATTTTTGAGGTCCGGTATAGAATTAGGCTTGAATTGGTGAAGTTAGTATTTTTGGCGAATTCCGATTAATAGGTAAGATTATGATCCCAGTGTCGGAATTGAATTTTGAGAGTTGCTGTAGCTTTGTTAGGTGATTTTGGATCTGTGTGCAAAATTTCCGGTTATTCGGAGGTGTTTTGGTTGGATTGTTTATCAAATGTGTAATTCGGAAGTTTTAGATGAAACTTAGGCTTGAATCCAATGTAATTTGATGGTTTTGGTGTTGTTTGTGGTGTTTTGATGAATGGAGCAAGTTTGAATGATGTTTTAGGATGAGTTGGTATTTTTGGTTGAGGTTCCGAGGGCCTCGGGGTGATTTCGGATAGCCATCGGGATGGATTTTGAACTTGTGCATTGCTGGTGTTTGCTGATACCTCGTATTTCCGTATCTGCAGAAAAGAGGCCGCAGATGCGAAGGATTGGGGCACAGATGCAAGTGTTGGTCAGTTGGAGAATTTTCGCAGTAGCGGAGGGATTCCGCAGGTTCGGTCGACGTAGGTGTGATTTGACCGCAGAAACGGTCGGTGTGTGTGAGGGAGGTTCCGCAGAAGCGGGTGGTTGACCGCATAAATGGTATCCGCAAGAGCTATATTTGACTGCAAAAATGGTCCTTGGCCTAATGAAAAATCCGCAGAAGCGGAGGTAGAACCGCAGAAGCGGTAGTCGCAAATGTGGTAAGGCAACCACATATGCGAAAATGCCTGTTGAGAGCAGGGTTTTAAAAGCTCATTTTGTTCCACAAGCTAATGGTTATTTCCACCATTTTTTTATCGACCTTGAGAGCTTTTGGACGGAAATTGAAGGAGATTTCGACTAGGAGTGATTGGAGGTGAGTTACTCGACCTAAATTCATGATTTAATGGTAAAATTAACATGAAAATTGTGGACATACATCAAAAAAGAGGGGAAAAGCTAGGGCTTGGAATTTGATATCTTAAAGAGGAATTTGATGGGTCATTTGGACTCGGAATTAGGAGTTCTTGATATGTACAGACTCTTGGCGAGATAAGAAATTTGCCGATGTTAAATTTTTTGATTTTTGAGAAGTGGATCCGGGGCTCAGGTTTTGCTAATTTTGAGACTTTTTGCTATTTCTTTTGATTGTTTTCGATTAGCTATTGTCCTATTGGATTGTGATGTATTCATTCTGATTTTGGATAGATTCGACGCGTGTGGAGGCCGGTTTGATAGGTAGAGGCATCACGAGCTAGAGAATTTGCCGGTTCGAGGTGAGTAATGATTGTAAATGACATTATGAGGGTTTGAAACCCCAAAATTGCAATGCTATATTGAGGTTACTTGCACGCGGGTAGCGAGCGTGGGGTAGAGCACCATTAGGGATTGTGACTTGGTCTATCCCGATAGATAAATATACTTCGTAATTGACTAAAATTTATTTATTATCATTATAATTTGAGTTGCTTGCTATATTTGGGCTTCGTGCCAATTGATTTAATCATTTAGGGATACTTATTACTGGTTTCTTACTATTTTCTACATACTAATGAACTCAGACCTAGTTTTTAATACTGTTTTGTAAACTCAGCCACCTTTTGTCTCCCTTGAAACTTAATTGATATTTTTAAAGGAAGTTTGTGCTGAATATTTTTATACTGTTGTGCCCGAGGGGCTTATGTGACTTTGGACTGAGTATGTGATCGGGCTGCGCGCCGTTGCGGTAATATATTTATATTGATATATAAATATATTACTGAAGAACTTCCTTTACTTGAAGAACTTCCTGCAAATCTGAATTCGTCACCATTACCTTCTAGATACTGGATACATAGAATCCCATAATTAACATAAATACTACAAGTCTTGATCTTTTCTAATGAAAACGCAGTCTCTAGCCACATACAAAGTCTTAAGACACCTAATTATTACACGCAAAATCTTGAACAGAATAAAACCATTTTCGCGAGTCATTCACTCTTACACAGATGTAAATTATCTGACTTAACAAACAGAACTATTCGTGCCTTATTAGCACTCTAACACCGCAGAACATGATCTCATACCAATACAAACAACCATTTTCCTTCTCTATATACTGAGCATTCTTCACCATCAACAACTCAAGACATCCTATTATTCACACATCTATAAATCGTATAACTGTTATCAAAATTTTCATTCACACGTGCCATCCTCGGCTCAATTTTTGCAACCAGAATTGATCCACCAGCATACCTCGAAACGGAACCAACATAGCACATAACCGTGTAACCAGCTAATCAGTAGCAACATCCCCAACTTGGCTCGAAGCCATCTATCCGAACACATTCAATAACCCATAATACTTTTACTCTAATGATGCCACAATATTATAGTGAGTTAGGCTCAAATCATCTACTAGTTTATGAAAACACCGATCATCTGGTACTAAAATCCTCTACAAACCCCGCATTCATTTCCACCTCAGTTGATTCCACTCTCTAAGCGACCTAATTCTCAAATTTCATCACATACCCTTTAATTACACAGGGGATCTTCTAACATACACACAAGGTTCATACCACGCAAGAACACTCCGCAGGAGATAACCCACCTGCTTCGCCTCGTTTTAGTATTTCAGCACACCTCCCACGGTCACACATATAATAAATCCAATTTAGTCTTCCTGAGTCTGAACTCATACCGCCACAAGTGTTGCACTTAACTTTCCAACTAGGAGAAATGAAAATATTCTTCACGTGCCCATGACTCGGGCTACATAACAAATGACAATCGGAACCAAGCACTTATCAGTCATCTATTATCCAGCAGACTTCTTCATCACTACCAGGTCATACTAATACATCTCGCAGTACTAACATACTCATCACATGGATATCCAACCACCATCCCGACTAATAAGGACAATACTGAACATATAAGTTCAAAACACTTGCTCACACAATCAGCACCTCGGTGCTCAAGCCATAGGCAAGTCCTCCAGAGTGGCCCAACATGAACTCACGTTGATTTCCTCTCGCCCCTTGATTGGGTAATCACAAGCAATCAGGGCACATATACTACTAGCGCTCAAGTGCGCATACAGACGTGTGGAAGGAATTTCAAGAGTTATATTCCAAGCTGAATCAAGTACGTACGAAAAGAATTCCAAGAATGGGAAGTTTTTCCTAAAGGTTCTGCAGCCTCTCGAGTATAAATATCGACGTATCCGTACTGATCCATGAGACTCTACTAACCAGCTCATGACTCATGAGGCCTAATAACCTAGGCTCTGATACTAACTTGTCACGATACAAATCCCAATCGTGATGGTGCCCAACACAATTGCTAGGCAAGCCCGACCATTTAACACTCTCAACCCGAGCATGCAGCTCTATACCAGTTAATTAACTATTTATAACAAATATCAAGCCTTAATGATTCTACTGATAGATAGAAGCAATATAGAAAATTTTTGATAATACAATTAACACTCCAATAGTAATTTTTACAAATAGTGGAGCAAGAAGAACAACAAGTGATTTAAATAAAAAAAATTGAGAGATTCTGGATTACTTAACAGACCAAGGGGTAACTTTTAAAAGTTTTTTAATGGTAGATATAAATTTGGCCAGATAGTATAATGATACGAGTAAATAAGACCAGACGGTATATGCAAAGTTAAATGTATACATTATCCAAAAGTAGAAGGTTATATCTGACCTATTTCCTTAAGTTGAATGATGTCATTTATGCATTTGCATTAGGTTAAGGTTCATTTTTTTAAAATCATATAAGTACACTAGTTTTAGAGTATTGCACGATGACACGATTCGTCGTCTCATGAGTTACCACCCCATTTCTTAATTTTTCTGCTTCTTATCTTTCATTATAAGAGTCTTGGGTGAACGAGTTGAATTGGATTAGTTTTAGATGGAAATGAGGCACTTAGTCTCTTTAAGGAAGGTTTGTATTGGAAAAAAGTCAACCAGATATTGACTTATGAGTTAGAGGGCTCGAATGTGAGTTTCAACATTTCGGTTAGCTTCGGGAAATGATTTGTAACTTAGGAGTGTGATAAGAATTTATTTTTGAGGTCCGGTATAGAATTAGGCTTGAATTGGTGAAGTTAGTATTTTTGGCGAATTCCGATTAATAGGTAAGATTATGATCCCAGTGTCGGAATTGAATTTTTAGAGTTGATGTAGCTTTGTTAGGTGATTTTGGATCTGTGTGCAAAATTTCCGGTTATTCGGAGGTGTTTTGGTTGGATTGTTTATCAAATGTGTAATTCGGAAGTTTTAGATGAAACTTAGGCTTGAATCCAATGTAATTTGATGATTTTGGTGTTGTTTGTGGTGTTTTGATGAATGGAGCAAGTTTGAATGATGTTTTAGGATGAGTTGGTATTTTTGGTTGAGGTTCCGAGGGCCTCGGGGTGATTTCGGATAGCCATCGGGATGGATTTTGAACTTGTGCATTGCTGGTGTTTGCTGATACCTCGTATTTCCGTATCTACAGAAAAGAGGCCGCAGATGCGAAGGATTGGGGTACAGATGCAAGTGTTGGTCAGTTGGAGAATTTTCGCAGTAGCGGAGGGATTCCGCAGGTTCGGTCGACGTAGGTGTGATTTGACCGCAGAAACGGTCGGTGTGTGTGAGGGAGGTTCCGCAGAAGCGGGTGGTTGACCGCATAAATGGTATCCGCAAGAGCTATATTTGACTGCAAAAATGGTCCTTGGCCTAATGAAAAATCCGCAGAAGCGGAGGTAGAACCGCAGAAGCGGTAGTCGCAAATGTGGTAAGGCAACCACATATGCGAAAATGCCTGTTGAGAGCAGGGTTTTAAAAGCTCATTTTGTTCCACAAGCTAATGGTTATTTCCACCATTTTTTTATCGACCTTGAGAGCTTTTGGACGGAAATTGAAGGAGATTTCGACTAGGAGTGATTGGAGGTGAGTTACTTGACCTAAATTCATGATTTAATGGTAAAATTAACATGAAAATTGTGGACATACATCAAAAAGAGGGGAAAAGCTAGGGCTTGGAATTTGATATTTTAAAGAGGAATTTGATGGGTCATTTGGACTCGGAATTAGGAGTTCTTGATATGTACAGACTCTTGGCGAGATAAGAAATTTGCTGATGTTAAATTTTTTGATTTTTGAGAAGTGGATCCGGGGCTCAGGTTTTGCTAATTTTGAGACTTTTTGCTATTTTTTTTGATTGTTTTCGATTAGCTATTGTCCTATTGGATTGTGATGTATTCATTCTGATTTTGGATAGATTCGACGCGTGTGGAGGCCGGTTTGATAGGTAGAGGCATCACGAGCTAGAGAATTCGCCGGTTCGAGGTGAGTAATGATTGTAAATGACATTATGAGGGTTTGAAACCACAAAATTGCAATGCTATATTGAGGTTACTTGCACGCGGGTAGCGAGCGTGGGGTAGAGCACCATTAGGGATTGTGACTTGGTCTATCCCGATAGATGAATATACTTCGTAATTGACTGAAATTTATTTATTATCATTATAATTTGAGTTGCTTGCTATATTTGGGCTTCGTGCCAATTGATTTAATCATTTAGGGATACTTATTACTGGTTTCTTACTATTTTCTACATACTAATGAACTCAGACCTAGTTTTTAATACTATTTTGTAAACTCAGCCACCTTTTCTCTCCCTTGAAACTTAATTGATATTTTTAAAGGAAGTTTGTGCTGAATATTTTTATACTGTTGTGCCCGAGGGGCTTATGTGACTTTGGACTGAGTATGGGATCGGGCTGCGCGATGTTGCGGTAATATATTTATATTGATATATAAATATATTACTGAAGAACTTCCTTTACTTGAAGAACTTCCTGCAAATCTGAATTCGTCACCATTACCTTCTAGATACGGATACATAGAATCCCATAATTAACATAAATACTACAAGTCTTGATCTTTTCTAATGAAAACGCAGTCTCTAGCCACATACAAAGTCTTAAGACACCTAATTATTACACGCAAAATCTTGAACAGAATAAAACCATTTTCGCGAGTCATTCACTCTTACACAGATGTAAATTATCTGACTTAACAAACAGAACTACTCGTGCCTTATTAGCACTCTAACACCGCAGAACATGATCTCATACCAATACAAACAACCATTTTCCTTCTCTATATACTGAGCATTCTTCACCATCAACAACTCAAGACATCCTATTATTCACACATCTATAAATCGTATAACTGTTATCAAAATTTTCATTCACACGTGCCATCCTCGGCTCAATTTCTGCAACCAGAATTGATCCACCAGCATACCTCGAAACGGAACCAACATAGCACATAACCGTGTAACCAGCTAATCAGTAGCAATATCCCCAACTTGGCTCGAAGCCATCTATCCGAACACATTCAATAACCCATAATACTTTTACTCTAATGATGCCACAATATTATAGTGAGTTAGGCTCAAATCATCTACTAGTTTATGAAAACACCGATCATCTGGTACTAAAATCCTCTACAAACCCCGCATTCATTTCCACCTCAGTTGATTCCACTCTCTAAGCGACCTAATTCTCAAATTTCATCACATACCCTTTAATTACACAGGGGATCTTCTAACATACACACAAGGTTCATACCACGCAAGAACACTCCGCAGGAGATAACCCACCTGCTTCGCCTCGTTTTAGTATTTCAGCACACCTCCCACGGTCACACATATAATAAATCCAATTTAGTCTTCCTGAGTCTGAACTCATACCGCCACAAGTGTTGCACTTAACTTTCCAACTAAGAGAAATGAAAATATTCTTCACGTGCCCATGACTCGGGCTACATAACAAATGACAATCGGAACCAAGCACTTATCAGTCATCTATTATCCAGCAGACTTCTTCGTCACTACCAGGTCATACTAATACATCTCGCAGTACTAACATACTCATCACATGGATATCCAACCACCATCCCGACTAATAAGGACAATACTGAACATATAAGTTCAAAACACTTGCTCACACAATCAGCACCTTGGTGCTCAAGCCATAGGCAAGTCCTCCAGAGTGGCCCAACATGAACTCACGTTGATTTCCTCTCGCCCCTTGATTGGGTAATCACAAGCCATCAGGGCACATATACTACTGAGCGCTCAAGTGCGCATACAGACGTGTGGAAGGAATTTCAAGAGTTATATTCCAAGCTGAATCAAGTACGTACGAAAAGAATTCCAAGAATGGGAAGTTTTTCCTAAAGGTTCTGCAGCCTATCGAGTATAAATATCGACGTATCCGTACTGATCCATGAGACTCTACTAACCAGCTCATGACTCATGAGGCCTAATAACCTAGGCTCTGATACTAACTTGTCACGATACAAATCCCAATCGTGATGGTGCCCAACACAATTGCTAGGCAAGCCCGACCATTTAACACTCTCAACCCGAGCATGCAGCTCTATACCAGTTAATTAACTATTTATAACAAATATCAAGCCTTAATGATTCTACTGATAGATAGAAGCAATATAGAAAATTTTTGATAATACAATTAACACTCCAATAGTAATTTTTACAAATAGTGGAGCAAGAAGAACAACAAGTGATTTAAATAAAAAAAATTGAGAGATTCTGGATTACTTAACAGACCAAGGGGTAACTTTTAAAAGTTTTTTAATGGTAGATATAAATTTGGCCAGATAGTATAATGATACGAGTAAATAAGACCAGACGGTATATGGAAAGTTAAATGTATACATTATCCAAAAGTAGAAGGTTATATCTGACCTATTTCCTTAAGTTGAATGATGTCATTTATGCATTTGCATTAGGTTAAGGTTCATTTTTTTAAAATCATATAAGTACACTAGTTTTAGAGTATTGCACGATGACACGATTCGTCGTCTCATGAGTTACCACCCTATTTCTTAATTTTTCTGCTTCTTATCTTTCATTATAAGAGTCTTGGGTGAACGAGTTGAATTGGATTAGTTTTAGATGGAAATGAGGCACTTAGTCTCTTTAAGGAAGGTTTGTATTGGAAAAAAGTCAACCAGATATTGACTTATGAGTTAGAGGGCTCGAATGTGAGTTTCAACATTTCGGTTAGCTTCGGGAAATGATTTGTAACTTAGGAGTGTGATAAGAATTTATTTTTGAGGTCCGGTATAGAATTAGGCTTGAATTGGTGAAGTTAGTATTTTTGGCGAATTCCGATTAATAGGTAAGATTATGATCCCAGTGTCGGAATTGAATTTTTAGAGTTGATGTAGCTTTGTTAGGTGATTTTGGATCTGTGTGCAAAATTTCCGGTTATTCGGAGGTGTTTTGGTTGGATTGTTTATCAAATGTGTAATTCGGAAGTTTTAGATGAAACTTAGGCTTGAATCCAATGTAATTTGATGGTTTTGGTGTTGTTTGTGGTGTTTTGATGAATGGAGCAAGTTTGAATGATGTTTTAGGATGAGTTGGTATTTTTGGTTGAGGTTCCGAGGGCCTCGGGGTGATTTCGGATAGCCATCGGGATGGATTTTGAACTTGTGCATTGCTGGTGTTTGCTGATACCTCGTATTTCCGTATCTACAGAAAAGAGGCCGCAGATGCGAAGGATTGGGGTACAGATGCAAGTGTTGGTCAGTTGGAGAATTTTCGCAGTAGCGGAGGGATTCCGCAGGTTCGGTCGACGTAGGTGTGATTTGACCGCAGAAACGGTCGGTGTGTGTGAGGGAGGTTCCGCAGAAGCGGGTGGTTGACCGCATAAATGGTATCCGCAAGAGCTATATTTGACTGCAAAAATGGTCCTTGGCCTAATGAAAAATCCGCAGAAGCGGAGGTAGAACCGCAGAAGCGGTAGTCGCAAATGTGGTAAGGCAACCACATATGCGAAAATGCCTGTTGAGAGCAGGGTTTTAAAAGCTCATTTTGTTCCACAAGCTAATGGTTATTTCCACCATTTTTTTATCGACCTTGAGAGCTTTTGGACGGAAATTGAAGGAGATTTCGACTAGGAGTGATTGGAGGTGAGTTACTTGACCTAAATTCATGATTTAATGGTAAAATTAACATGAAAATTGTGGACATACATCAAAAAAGAGGGGAAAAGCTAGGGCTTGGAATTTGATATTTTAAAGAGGAATTTGATGGGTCATTTGGACTCGGAATTAGGAGTTCTTGATATGTACAGACTCTTGGCGAGATAAGAAATTTGTTGATGTTAAATTTTTTGATTTTTGAGAAGTGGATCCGGGGCTCAGGTTTTGCTAATTTTGAGACTTTTTGCTATTTTTTTTATTGTTTTCGATTAGCTATTGTCCTATTGGATTGTGATGTATTCATTCTGATTTTGGATAGATTCGACGCGTGTGGAGGCCGGTTTGATAGGTAGAGGCATCACGAGCTAGAGAATTCGCCGGTTCGAGGTGAGTAATGATTGTAAATGACATTATGAGGGTTTGAAACCCCAAAATTGCAATGCTATATTGAGGTTACTTGCACGCGGGTAGCGAGCGTGGGGTAGAGCACCATTAGGGATTGTGACTTGGTCTATCCCGATAGATGAATATACTTCGTAATTGACTGAAATTTATTTATTATCATTATAATTTGAGTTGCTTGCTATATTTGGGCTTCGTGCCAATTGATTTAATCATTTAGGGATACTTATTACTGGTTTCTTACTATTTTCTACACACTAATGAACTCAGACCTAGTTTTTAATACTATTTTGTAAACTCAGCCACCTTTTCTCTCCCTTGAAACTTAATTGATATTTTTAAAGGAAGTTTGTGCTGAATATTTTTATACTGTTGTGCCCGAGGGGCTTATGTGACTTTGGACTGAGTATGGGATCGGGCTGCGCGCCGTTGCGGTAATATATTTATATTGATATATAAATATATTACTGAAGAACTTCCTTTACTTGAAGAACTTCCTGCAAATCTGAATTCGTCACCATTACCTTCTAGATACTGATACATAGAATCCCATAATTAACATAAATACTACAAGTCTTGATCTTTTCTAATGAAAACGCAGTCTCTAGCCACATACAAAGTCTTAAGACACCTAATTATTACACGCAAAATCTTGAACAGAATAAAACCATTTTCGCGAGTCATTCACTCTTACACAGATGTAAATTATCTGACTTAACAAACAGAACTACTCGTGCCTTATTAGCACTCTAACACCGCAGAACATGATCTCATACCAATACAAACAACCATTTTCCTTCTCTATATACTGAGCATTCTTCACCATCAACAACTCAAGACATCCTATTATTCACACATCTATAAATCGTATAACTGTTATCAAAATTTTCATTCACACGTGCCATCCTCGGCTCAATTTCTGCAACCAGAATTGATCCACCAGCATACCTCGAAACGGAACCAACATAGCACATAACCGTGTAACCAGCTAATCAGTAGCAACATCCCCAACTTGGCTCGAAGCCATCTATCCGAACACATTCAATAACCCATAATACTTTTACTCTAATGATGCCACAATATTATAGTGAGTTAGGCTCAAATCATCTACTAGTTTATGAAAACACCGATCATCTGGTACTAAAATCCTCTACAAACCCCGCATTCATTTCCACCTCAGTTGATTCCACTTGTCACACCTCTTTTTTACGCGCCCGCAAGGATGCAAAGAGTTTTTCCAATTAAAGGACAATCGAGATGGGATTTATTTAATTATTTCAGAGTCGCCACTTGGGAGATTTATGGTGTCCCAAGTCACCGGTTAAATCCCGAATCGAGGAAAAGAATGACTCTATTTAACAGTCCGCGAACCAGAAATCCGGATAAGGAATTCTATTAACCCGGGAGAAGGTATTAGGCATTCCCGAATTCCGTGGTTCTAGCACGGTCGCTCAATTGTCGTGTTTGGCTTATCTATCTGCATTTTTAGAGTTATATACTTAATGCAAATTAATATCCCTTTACCGCTTTTATTATTATTATTATTTACGAAAGAGAATGTTGCCTAAAAATATGTTTCGAATCACGTCACATGAAATGCACCCGGATCCTCGACACACTCTTATTCAACATTTTGGGATTTGGATTTGGGCCGCATGAAATGCACACCCGTATTTGAGAAGGTAAAATTATTAAAATACGCGCCTAGAGCGATTACTTACTTACAGTTTTTGAGAAGGCTAGGAAATTCGCTAAGAAACGGCACATCTCGAAATCTAAATATTTTACATATACATTTATGAGGGCCCCGCGATTTGTATAATTTTGTTAGGCGAGGCACACCTCTAATTCTAATTTAGAAGCAAACTACATTCCGCTATATTTATTTAAGAATTAATTCAAGATTATTTAAAACATGTTGCAAGCCACACTACATGAAATGCACTTGTGGTTCACGACACTCTTTATTTAACCTTGTTCAAATATGGAGTCGGGTCACATGAAATGCACCCCCGATTCCTTTAATCTAATTACGTCGTTTAAAGAATAACGAACCAATTTCCATAATGTGACAACATCGTGCTCAACTATAACCAATTCGAGTAAACATACGAGTAGCTAACTAAGTGAGCAAATTCAAGATTATGGTGAACAATTACATAAACAACGGAAGCATAACTGGTTGGCGAGCATATGAAGGATTAGTCATTTTCATTAGCTAACTTCGACATTGCATGTTCAACAAAATAATATATTTACAAAAATAGTCTGAACCATACGAAACTAAATCAAATACGAAACACTCCAAAATATTAGCGAGAAGAACAATATCGGAAAAGAACATGCACCTTTATTTCTGCATATTTTTTTCAACGTACACAACGAGAAAATGAACCTTTTATGACGATCTCGAACCTCGACCTCTCCGGACAGAACTCGAACCAACGACGACCTCGGAGAAACAGCAGGTGGTTTGCTACTGGAACGAAGACGAAGATGAAGCGGAAGCGGGTGTCGCGGACTGTTGGTCGACGAACTGGATGGTTGACGACGAAATCAATTGCTGGACGACGGGCTGGGCTGTTTTGGTGATTAAATGGTCTCGTTTTTTCTTTTGCTCCCGTCCCTTGCTGCCCGATTTTTTTCTTTTTTCAAATGAAGAAGAGAATCTCTCTTCTCTTCTCTTTTTGTTTCCCGTTAGAAAATGTGTAGTATTTTTGTTCTTCTTTTCTCAAAGAAGAAGAAGCCACCTTTTATTTTCTCTCCTCTCTCAAAAAAACGTCCACTGCTTCTTTTGTCTCCTTTGGTTTTTATAACGTTTTTTCTTCTTTTCAAAAATGAGTCCTTGTAGTATTTCTTGTTCCTTTCCCTTTGTGCTGCCGTTTTCCTTCCTTTTCAAGAAGAGAATCTCTTCTTTCTTTTGTTTTTAAAAATGAAAACCCCCCCCCTCTTTCTTTTGCCGTCCAGCCCATATGCTGCCCTCCTCTCCTCTTTTTTAAAATTCAAGACCCATAATATTCCCACCTTTATTTTAACAATGTTGATGCCCATCCCCTCCCATAATATTCTGTCCGTGTCCCCCATGTGTGTCCCCCACGTGTGGTGGACTCGGGTTATTACGGGCTAGGTCCGAAAATTATAAAACCGGGTAGTTCGAACCCGAATATTATTCTTCGCCCGGAACCGAAAAATGAGAACACGGTGTTATTTAATTAATCCTAGGTAATCAAAATAACTATAATACTCGTAATTAAAATAAAACTATTTTTTTATATTTTTCAAGTTTAAAAATGACTACGAGACATTAATAAAACTATATTTTTGTTATTTTTTCATTTTGAGGTAAAAATAAAGTAAAAGAGTCAAATTTAACTAAAATAGCTATATTAAAACTAAACTAAATATTTTACGCTAGAAATATAGAAAATCTCGGGGAGGGTCAAAAATCACGTGTTTACAGTGAGGATTCATATGGCGATCCAAACCTGCTTGGGATTGAGGCATAGTTTCGAAAATGTAATGAAAATTAGCACCCAGAGAGTGCAACGGATAAGTAGTACGACCCAACAATATGCATCTCAGTACGCTAGCAACATGTGTAAAGAACTAAGGCCACGTGTAGTTCGAAAGTGAGTGAGGAAGGAGTAACCGAGGTGGAGAGCCAGTCGAGGTGTCGTTCCGTCGAGGTTCCGTGATAATAGGTGAATTTGACTATAATTATACCCTAAATAATCACACTTTATTATGAGAACAATGTTGTTAAAAGGACAAAATGCTTTGATTAGTGTTTGATTGTGTTTTACAGGTACATGTGATGCATTGGATACTTTAAAAAGCCATTTTGAAGCCATAAGTTGATGAAAAGGCCAAGAGAAGAGCTAAAGTGAAGAGGGCTGGACGAAGCAGTGAAGAAACAGAAGCACTGTTCATCCGCGGTCCACTCGCGGTCGCGGATGAACCGCGAGAAACGAAGCCCTCTGAATCTTGACTGTTCGCGGTCCGCTCGCGGCCGCGAACAAACCGCGAAGGCCCCAGCGGAAGTTATCCCAATTGGACTCTAATTTGTTTTCTTAGCTCTAAAACCTCTATATAAACTCCTAGTTTGCCCCATAGAGGCATGTACTTTATTTCTTCAATACTTTTGCAAGGTTTTAGTAGGAGAGATTCCTCTCAAACTCTTTCTATTATTTTATATCAAGCAATTCTTTATGATTTCAATTATTATTATTTTTGTTTCTTCAAGCATGAGTAGCTAAATTCTTTTCTAAGGTTTTGATGGAACCTATTGATAGATGAACTTATCGTTTATGTGATTACAAATTGTGACTTAGATTTCTATTTGTTCAACTTCATTCTTATTGTAGTTAATTGGTAGAGCTCTCAATTAGCGGTGCCTATTTAGTGTGCATAACTTGGAAAAGAGTGCATATTTAGGTTTATTGTTGAACAACACCACACCTAGGTTATTAGAGGAATCTATAATTTTAGGCGTAAAGACGGGATTAGGAATAACGAAGTCTTGGGTGCAATCTAAAGTGAACTATTCAAATTAAAGCTAGCTAGGGTAGCTCGGGAGAGTGCACTAGTAAATTATTGTAATTGCTCGGGAGAGGGTTACGATACACATAGCGTTCATGATTGATAGAATATATTAACAATTTGTATGAGCATAACGATAAGGGATTCCGTCAATAGGGAAATCAATACCTTAGTCTTTCTCTATATTATTTCATTCAACATTCAATTCTTTCTTTTAAAGCATTCTTTAATTCTTGCAAACTAGCTATTCGAAAATCATACACAAAGATACTCAAATTTTTGGGAACTTGATTCGTAAGTACTCTTGGGTTGTGAAAGTTGTGATTGATAGGTTAATTCTCTGTGGGATCGATCTTGGACTTATTAGACCAAGTTATATTGACTACGACCGTTGCTTGGACGTGAATCAATTTTGGCGCCGTTGCCGGGGAATTAACGGAATTATCAATTGCCATTGCCGAACTTCAAGATTCTTGTGTATTCAGGTTCTTTCTACACTCTACATTGAATATTTTGACGTTTGATGATTTGGGTATTCAGGTGCATGCCTAGAAAATCTGCAAGGACTGGAGAACTAATTGAAGGACTCTCAGACCCCGAGCAAACCTTCCGGGCACGTAACAAAGCCATCAAACAAATTCAACAATCTCAACAACCAATCAAACTAGACTTCGACATGGGTGACATGAACGCTCAAAACCAGAAAGCAGGGCTAAACATGCAAGAGGCACAGGAGGCACAAGAAGGTGCATTGTTCGACTGGGCACAACCCACAGCGGATAATTTGGCAACTGCCATCGGTGCCAACAATTCAAGCCGAGTCTTTCCGGATTACCAACAACATGCTTCACTTGTTGCAAAACAAGGGATTATTCTCTGGGTCTCAGGTTGAAGATCCACAGCAGCACCTCAAGAACTTTCTATCAATATGCAAAACACAAAGACAACCGAATGTAACTCCGGAAGCTATCGGATTACTACTTTTTCCATTCTCAGTTACAGGAGCAGCACAGGATATGGCTAAACTCACTCCCAATAAACTCCATTGCAACTTGGGATGAGTTAGTCAAACAATTCCACAACAAGTTTCATCCACCTAACAAGACAGCTTAGCAAATTGGTGAGAT
Source organism: Nicotiana noctiflora (assembly GCA_032618575.1). Classification (NCBI taxonomy): domain Eukaryota; kingdom Viridiplantae; phylum Streptophyta; class Magnoliopsida; order Solanales; family Solanaceae; genus Nicotiana; species Nicotiana noctiflora. Next base: position 148,778 of record JASVEL010000765.1, on the reverse strand, counting down.
TGTGAGCTTCAAGCAGAAACCAATGGAGACATTACATGAAACTTGGGGCAGATTCAAAGGTATGCTTGTTATGTGTCCTCACCATGGGATTCCTGAGCGGATGTTGGGTCAAAGGTTCTACATGGGGCTTTCAGATAGTATGAAGAATATTGTAGATGCTTCAGCAGGTGGGGCTTTTCCGAGCAAGACTTGGAGAGAGGGCCAAAATTTGCTAGACAAGATGGCTTAAAATTCCGGGTGGACGACCAGGAATGCTTCTATCACTCCAGTAGTACACTCTGTACCTCTGGACCCATCCAACACTCTGGAGGAGAACGTGGCAACTTTACTAACACAAATGAGCATCCTGACAAAGAAAGTGGAAGAATCAGGGGTTAAGCAGCAAGTTCATATTGTAGACACTACCAATGGTGGTTTATGCACATCTTGCATTAGCCAACCCATAGGTAATCCATGGGCTGCAGACCAAGAACATCATCATCAGCATGAAGATATGAACTATGTGGCTAACTATGGAGGACAGCGACAAGTTAATCAAAATTGGGGCCAACAGGCTCCAATGCAGTACAGACCTCCCCAGCCACAATTTAATGCAGCAGGTATGAGGCCACCACACAACATGGCTCCATATCCTAGACCTCGGAATTTCGGCAATCAGCAGCAGGGATATCATCCACCCCCACCACCACATGGGGGCAGGCATGACGATGGGTTTGCAAGGTTGGAAGCTATGATGCAACAGGTAATTGGGTCAAATGCTAAGACCAATGAAAGAATAGATGCACATGATGCAGCGATCAAAAATATGGAAGTGCAGATGGGGCAGATTGCTATGTCACTAAACAATCGGCCTCAAGGGAAATTACCTGCAGACACTCAAACGAACCCAAAGGACCAAATCCCAAAGCAAATAATGGCAGTGACTCTGAGAAGCGGTAGAGATCTTGATGCTGAGAATGAAAGTGAAAATATTGACAGACAGGCTAAGACACCTGCGCCATTGCCCATTGAACTGGATGAATCCACAGGATTGACAAAAGCCACAGTCCAGCCAATTGCTGATAATAAAGAAGCACAACGGGGAGCGGAAAAAGTAACGGAAAAGGTAGAGCAGCAGAATGATGAGAAAGCGATAGACAAAGATAAATCCCAAGTCACCGGGAAGAAGAGGCCTCCACCACCATTCCCCCAAAGGTTGGCCAAACACCAAAAAGAGGAACAATACAAAAAGTTCTTCGAGATGCTCAAGCAAATCCAGGTAAACATTCCATTAATTGAAGCTTTAAAAGAAATGCCTGGTTATGCTAAGATGATGAAGGATTTAATGTCGCGGAAATTTGATTTCCAAGACTTGGCCACAGTTACACTCACACAGACTTGTAGTGCAGTGGTCTCTAGACCCATTGCTGAGAAGCTATCTGATCCAGGTAGTTTCACCATCCCATGCACTATAGGGAATTATGCCTTCACTAAGGCTTTATGCGATTTGGGGGCAAGCATTAATCTCATGCCCTTAGTTATCTATAAGAGGTTAGGTATTGGGAGGGCCAGACCCACCTCTATGCTTTTACAGCTTGCTGACAGGACGGTTAAGCGTCCATTTGGTATTATAGATGATGTGCTAATCCAGGTTGGGAAGTTCGTGTTTCCCGCCGATTTTGTTATTCTTGATTGCAGGGTCGACGAAGAAATTCCCCTAATCCTGGGAAGACCATTCCTAGCTACTGGAAGAGCTATAATTGACTGTGAAACCGGGGAACTCAAGATGAGGTTGAACGATGAGGAGATCATCTTCAATGTGCAAAAATCCATGAGACGCCCTAGTGAGTTCGCAAATTGCTCTCTAATCGATGCGGTTGATGTAATAGTAGAAACCGACGATGCAGAATTGACTATCGAAGACCCACTGCAAGCGTGCCTGATGAACATGGAAGAAGTAAATGGTGAATGTCTGGCCGAATGGGTATTATCCTTGGAAGGGAAGGGATTTTGGAAGCGAGAAATCGAATTCGAACCCCTACACCTAGAAAAAAGAGAAAACCCACCAGCAAAGCCATCCATAGAAGAGCCACCAAAGCTTGAACTTAAACCACTACCATCACATCTCAGATATGAGTATTTAGGCCCTAACTCCACATTACCTGTTATTATCTCATCCAGTTTGTTAGATGTGCAGGCTCAAAAGCTTATACAGGTACTTAAGGAATGCAAGACCGCCATCGGATGGACCATGGCAGACATAAAAGGGATCAGCCCAGCCTATTGCATGCATAAAATCCTCCTGGAAGACGGACATAAACCTTCCAGGGAACATCAAAGAAGGCTGAATCCCAACATGAAGGAAGTAGTGAAGAAGGAGGTAATAAAGTGGCTAGATGCAGGAATAATCTTCCCAATCTCAGACAGCAGCTGGGTGAGTCCGGTCCAATGTGTACCCAAGAAAGGAGGCATGACGGTGGTGAAAAACGACAACAATGAACTGATCTCAACAAGAACCGTCACCGGATGGAGAATATGCATGGACTACAGGAAACTGAATCTAGCCACTCGCAAGGATCACTTCCCACTTCCCTTCATTGATCAAATGCTTGACAGGTTGGCAGGGAGATCTCACTTTTGCTTTCTGGATGGATACTCGGGGTACAATCAAATATCCATAGCCCCCGAAGATAGAGAAAAGACCTCCTTCACATGCCCTTATGGTATCTTCGCCTTCGGGAGGATGCCATTCGGACTATGCAATGCACCTGCCACTTTTCAAAGGTGCATGATGGCTATTTTCACCGACATGGTAGAAGACATTATGGAAGTGTTCATGGATGATTTCTCAGTGGTTGGAAATTCATTCGACGAATGCCTGGCCAATCTGAATAGAGTATTACAAAGATGCATGGAAACAAACTTAGTACTAAACTGGGAGAAGTGCCACTTTATGGTTCAAGAAGGTATAGTACTTGGGCACAGGGTTTCAAGCAAAGGCATTGAGGTGGACCGTGCTAAAGTTGACATCATTGCAAAGTTGCCTCCACCAACATCCGTCGGGGCCATAAGAAGCTTTCTTGGACACGCCGGTTTTTACCGGAGGTTCATTAAAGACTTCTCCAAAATATCAAACCCTCTCTGTAAGTTACTAGAGAAAGACCATTCTTTTGTTTTTACTGACGAATGCAGGATTGCTTTTGAGGAATTGAAAAAGAGGCTGGTCACAGCACCCATCATCATTGCCCCAGACTGGGATCAACCGTTTGAGTTAATGTGCGATGCAAGTGATTATGCAGTGGGGGCAGTGCTGGGCCAGAGGAAAGATAAACCGATGCATCCAATATACTATGCAAGCAGAACTCTGAATGGAGCACAGCTAAACTACACAGTGACGGAAAAGGAGATGCTAGCGGTTGTGTTTGCATTCGACAAATTTCGGTCCTATCTCATAGGATCAAAGGTAATCGTCTACACGGACCATGCAGCTTTAAGATATCTAATTGATAAAAAGGACTCTAAGCCACGCCTAATTCGTTGGGTGTTGCTTCTCCAAGAGTTCGACCTCGAAATCAGAGATAGAAAAGGCACTGAGAATCAAGTAGCCGACCATTTGTCAAGACTTGAAGGAGCTGAACTTGTCAAAGAGAGTGGGGAAATTCTGGAAACTTTTCCAGACGAGCAATTGCTCACAACTACTCTCCTGAAAGCTCCATGGTATGCTGACTACGCTAATTATCTGGCCAGTGGCATTGTTCCTTATGACCTATCATCGGTCCAGCGGAAAAGATTTTTTCGCGAAAGTCGGCATTATTATTGGGATGAACCATACTTGTTTAGGATATGTCTTGATAACATGATCCGGAGATGCGTCCCCGAGATAGAACAATCTTCTGCTTTGCAGGCATGTCACGCTTCAGCATACGGCGGGCACTTTGGAGGAATTCGTACAGCTGCCAAAATACTCGAGGCCGGGTTCTATTGGCCGACAGTATTTAAGGATGCACACTGGTGGGTGAAAGGTTGCAACGAATGTCAACGCACCGGAAACATCTCTCGGCGTCATGAGATGCCAATGAATCCAATCCAGCAGGTGGAAGTATTCGATGTCTGGGGAATAGATTTCATGGGACCCTTCATTAGCTCATACGGAAATAAGTACATACTTGTTGCTGTTGATTACGTGTCCAAATGGGTGGAAGCTGCAGCACTACCTACCAATGATGCTAAGGTGGTAGTGGGATTTTTGAAGAAGAATATTTTCACCCGGTTTGGGACTCCAAGGGCCATCATTAGTGACGGGGGCACACATTTTTGCAACCGAGCCTTTGAGAAATTGTTGGCCAAATATGATGTTAAACACAAGGTGGCCACTCCATATCACCCGCAAACTAGCGGACAAGCTGAGGTCTCCAACAGGGAGATTAAAAGTGTACTGACCAAAACAGTGAACGCCACAAGAACCGACTGGTCCAGGAAGCTCGATGACGCACTATGGGCATATAGAACAGCATTCAAAACACCCATTGGCATGTCTCCTTATAAATTGGTGTTCGGAAAAGCTTGTCACTTGCCGGTTGAATTAGAACATAAAGCGTGGTGGGCACTGAAACAATTGAATCTCAACTTGGAGGAAGCAGGTAAAGCAAGGTTGACCGGATTACATGAGTTGGAAGAATTTCGGTATCTAGCATTTGAAAATACAAGATTGTATAAAGAGAGGATGAAGCGGATCCATGATCAAAATATAGTTGAGCGTACCTTCAAAAAGGGGGACAAGGTACTACTATACAATTCAAGATTACGGCTGTTCCCAGGTAAATTGAAATCAAGGTGGTCAGGACCCTTCAAGGTAATTGAGGCATTTGAGTCCGGAGCTGTGGAAATTCAAACTATGGATGGATCACGTACCTTTAAGGTAAACGGACAGAGGTTGAAACAATACATAGGCCTGGATGACATGGAGGACAAGATAGAATTGCACTTGAATGAACCTCAAAGGTCCAGCGAGCCGTAAAATGCGCTAAGCTAAGTCGTGCCGCGACGTTAACTCAGGCGCTACGTGGGAGGCAACCCACGAACATGTTGTAAGTAATTTAATTTTAGTAGTAAGTAATAAGGATTAAAAGAAAAAAAAAACAAATAAAAAAATCTTTTGCTGAAACAGTCGAAATTTTTCATAAAGAGCACTGTCCGCGGTCCACTCGCGGACCGCGGATGAACCGCGGAAAAAGACCCTCTCTGAACTTCTCTGTTCGCGGTCCATCCGCGGTCGCGAGCCAACCGCGAAAAAATGCCTTCTCTGAATCTCGACTGTTCGCGGTCCGCTCGCGGCCGCGAACGAACCGCGGACAGTCGCGGTCAGCTCCGCGGTTGGCAAATTTCAAGTTTTTTTTTAATTTTTCCCTCCCCCCTTTTTCTAAACCCTAAATAACTTAACCCCCCTAACCCATAACCCATAAACAGCCGCCCCTCCCCTCTCAAATCTCTCTCTCTCTAAATTCAAATCCTCTCCCTTCTCTCTAAAAATCCCCATCCCTCTCTTCTACAAATCACCCCTTTCTTCCACCCCACTTCTCCATTACTATAACTTGTAAGTTTCTTTACTTATCTCTTTTATTTTGCTCCATTTTTTTTAGGTTTTGATTGTTAGTTTGTATAAATATTTAGTTAGTCTTAGTTAGGGTCTATTCATGAATGTTGCTTGATTTATCATTGTGCTTTTAATCTTGCCATGAATTTAATTTAAGGAACATTGTTCTACGATTGATGTTGGGAGAAGAATGGGTGTTGGGTTGTTATTTGTGTTGATTTTATGACTTGGAAACCCTAATAGTAGTTCTACAAGATATATGTGTTGGTTGGTTAAGTTAGGGCACATTACATTGAGCCAAATAGACTAATGGTAATTAGGAGACATAATGCCAACTTTTACAATGATCATTGAATAATTTTTGGGATGGACTAAGTTAATAACATGTTTGCCAAGAACTAAGTGTGGGGTTCGCAATTGGGCATGTAGGGAATAGTGAGATAAAGAGTTTGCGGGTATTACACAGAGTTGATGGTCAATTGTGAATTATCAAGGATGGCGAAGTCTGAGTAGCCTTCCACTAACTAACAGTTTATACACTTTTTGGCTATCTTAATTGTACAGGATCATGGCTCCCAAGAGATCACGACATGGTGCGAGCTCATCCAGGCAACCAACTTATGATGAATCTCGGTTTGCCGATGAAGGGGCGGAAAATGCATTTAACATCAAAGCAAACAAAAAGTGGCTTCAAGAGGTTGAAGTGGACAGAATAGCCATCCGCTCAGAAAAGCCGGAAATGTATGATGAGATCCGACGGCGAGAGATGGAGTTCCTTTTTGAAACACCCACTAAAGTAAACAAGATGCTTGGTCAGAGAATTCTATGCCAACGCCCCGTACTCCACGTTGAGACGAGTTTTCGTCAGAGGTAAGCATGTAGATGCTCATATTCCCACCATTAGGCAGGTACTTCGCCTACCACTACACACGAGTGATATTGATTATTACCATGATAGGCCCGGTGTCACATGGGACATGTTAATTGAGGCCTTATGTGTAGATGGTGTTCCCGTATGGATTCGGAACCAAACTCTGCATTCTAACTGTTTCACTCACATTGCCAAATGTTGGTTTTCTATTATTTGCAACCGCATTCTGCCCTCAAGTAACACTACAGATGTTACTTTTAATAGGGCTCTGTTGACTTGGTGTTTGGTAACAAACCGGGATGTTGATATTGCCCGGGTTATTAGTGACGAGATGGTACTGAGGGGATCCCTCACTGCCAAGGGTTTCTATTACCCATCTCTTGTCACTTCCTTGTGTCTCCTCAACCACACCCCAGTTCATGAGACTGACGGTGAGTTACCACCAAAAGCTCCATTTAGAGCTGCCACAATTCGGGTTGGACGAGACAACACACCCATTGACTTAGATGATGATGATGATCCTGTACCGGAGGCCCGGGCCAGCCACTCCATGGATTCAGCTGGACCCTCCAGACCTGCTCCTCGCGGAGCAAGCATGTCTAGATCCGACTCCACACGACCTATGTTGAGGTCAATGGAGGAGGAAGTGGCTGCTCTACGCACTTCAGTTGACGGTCTACACACACGACTAGATGCCATGTCAACTAGGCAAGCCCGGTCAGAGAACAGATTTATGGCATGGTTCAGAGCACTTGGGAGAGCATGCCATGTTGACCCATCCACTGTTTCCGACTCCGAGTGAGTCCCAGGTAAGTTTTCTTAAACCCCATTGTGCTTTCATATTGTTTATACCATGAGGACATGGCATATTTTTAAGTGTGGGGTGGGAAACTTATCTTGTACATGATGTATATATTAGTGTAGTAAGTAATATAAAATAATAAAAATACAAAAAAATCAGAAAATTTTAAAAATCCAAAAATAGGAGTAGAGGACTCTTCCTGATGACGGACTATTTAGGACAAGTACTCTTGAGGGAAGTAGTCCACGTAGGAATTTTTCTTTCTTTAATTTTCTTTTTATAGGTAATGTATCATTCCCCCTTGGTTTTTCTTTTGACCACGGTTCTTTTCCAAGGGTTTTTATTTGAACCGGGTTAGGTAGATTTTTTTTTTAGGAATAGAGGTAAAAAGGGCAACATGTAACTCCAAATATGCACATTAGCAAAAGCGTGAATTGAACTTGAGAGTGTATCATCTAAACTTGATTGTAGAATCTCAATATGCCTTAAATTGCACAATAAAGCTTGCTTGAACATTGATAGGATTTTGTAGATAAACCGGATTCCAAATGAGTTGCATGCCATGTGTGTGTGAGGTTGCTACTTACATTGTATGTTGTACATGATTCCTAGAACTTGCCCTGTGTGTTTGCAAAGCGAAATAGAAGTTGTTCGGTTGTAGAAAGGATAGAGGCATTTCTTTGTGTAACCCCATATATCAATAGACATGAATTCACCCGTACATTATATCTTAGTTAACCCCTTTGAGCTTAAAGCCTATTCTTTGATAGCCCTTGAATGTTCTTCAAATTATTATATTTTGTTCTACTTTACCTCCTAGAAGCACTTGTATTGTAATGAATATGCAAAAGTTTAAGTGTGGGGTGAAGGGAAATTGAAAAGGGAAAATCAAGAATAAATGATAGAAAATAGTAAGCTGGCCAAAACAATATAAATGTGTTGCAAAGCAATGAGGAAAAGAGCGATATCAATGTATATATGAAAATTACAAAGGCCAGTTACACCAACAAAAGAAAAATGGGGATTAAAAGCCAATAAAGGTGAATAAATGTTTTCGGGAGACATAAGGAGAAAACTAAAAGGGAAAGTGGTGAAAGAGAAAAGAAAAGTGCTTAGGGAGGTTAGTGACTACACCCAAAAGTATCCTACCCGTCCCATAGCCTACATTACAACCCTTAAAGACCTCTTGATCTATGATTGGATAACTCGATTAGTGGAGTATTACACTAGGGGCAAGCTTATGGTGTGTCTGTACTCATATAAATGTTCTTTGTTGAGAGTGAGTGAATTTTACTAATATCTATAAGTTTCATGTATTTGAATTGTTAATGTGTGGGAACTTCTCTCAATAACTTTTGTGAGGGCATGTAATTCAAGAGGAAGAAGGTAAATTTGCAAGATTTTGGTAATAAGTAGAGTAAGTAATAATGTGCGGGCATGAGAATTTACAGTTAAGCAAAGAGTATACATATCTTAGGTTGTTCATGTATAATAAGCTTTTGTGACATATTTTGGGGAGACAAAAATTTTTTGGCCTAAGGTGTGATTAAAGGTTGCTCGAGGACGAGCAAAGGTTTAAGTGTGGGGTATTGATAATAGGTGAATTTGACTATAATTATACCCTAAATAATCACACTTTATTATGAGAACAATGTTGTTAAAAGGACAAAATGCTTTGATTAGTGTTTGATTGTGTTTTACAGGTACATGTGATGCATTGGATACTTTAAAAAGCCATTTTGAAGCCATAAGTTGATGAAAAGGCCAAGAGAAGAGCTAAAGTGAAGAGGGCTGGACGAAGCAGTGAAGAAACAGAAGCACTGTTCATCCGCGGTCCACTCGCGGTCGCGGATGAACCGCGAGAAACGAAGCCCTCTGAATCTTGACTGTTCGCGGTCCGCTCGCGGCCGCGAACAAACCGCGAAGGCCCCAGCGGAAGTTATCCCAATTGGACTCTAATTTGTTTTCTTAGCTCTAAAACCTCTATATAAACTCCTAGTTTGCCCCATAGAGGCATGTACTTTATTTCTTCAATACTTTTGCAAGGTTTTAGTAGGAGAGATTCCTCTCAAACTCTTTCTATTATTTTATATCAAGCAATTCTTTATGATTTCAATTATTATTATTTTTGTTTCTTCAAGCATGAGTAGCTAAATTCTTTTCTAAGGTTTTGATGGAACCTATTGATAGATGAACTTATCGTTTATGTGATTACAAATTGTGACTTAGATTTCTATTTGTTCAACTTCATTCTTATTGTAGTTAATTGGTAGAGCTCTCAATTAGCGGTGCCTATTTAGTGTGCATAACTTGGAAAAGAGTGCATATTTAGGTTTATTGTTGAACAACACCACACCTAGGTTATTAGAGGAATCTATAATTTTAGGCGTAAAGACGGGATTAGGAATAACGAAGTCTTGGGTGCAATCTAAAGTGAACTATTCAAATTAAAGCTAGCTAGGGTAGCTCGGGAGAGTGCACTAGTAAATTATTGTAATTGCTCGGGAGAGGGTTACGATACACATAGCGTTCATGATTGATAGAATATATTAACAATTTGTATGAGCATAACGATAAGGGATTCCGTCAATAGGGGAAATCAATACCTTAGTCTTTCTCTATATTATTTCATTCAACATTCAATTCTTTCTTTTAAAGCATTCTTTAATTCTTGCAAACTAGCTATTCGAAAATCATACACAAAGATACTCAAATTTTTGGGAACTTGATTCGTAAGTACTCTTGGGTTGTGAAAGTTGTGATTGATAGGTTAATTCTCTGTGGGATCGATCTTGGACTTATTAAACCAAGTTATATTGACTACGACCGTTGCTTGGACGTGAATCATTCCGTCCCATCGAAGTTCCGGTCCGTGGTCCTGCTATTACATCAAAAATCAAAACATGAGAAAGACTAACTAAGCCTATCAGCTACTAGTTACAAGATTCCTATCTATAAGTCTTCTGAAGCTTGATCTTGAATATTGGTTGGTGCTTCATGCGGACTCTAAATTTGAACCTTGATACTTGCTAGTTGTAGGTGTTGCTCTTCGGGTCAAGACCAGGTATGCAGTGCTCGTGACCTCGGCCATGTCTTGAGCACACCACATCTTTCCTCAACTTTTGCACTTGGATTAACTATTTGCCTTTTCATGGTGACTAACTTCTGTTGATTATCTCGGACTGTTGACTCGCATTCTGGTCGCAAGTTTCTTTTGTTGCTAACTTGCATTGCACTCCGAAGTGAATTCCCTTACTTGTGATCTTCGAACTATTCTCCTTCGAAGTTTGAATCTATCTTTCTGATCCTTGTTGCCTTCCTTCCGATTATGAAATTCATGCTGGGGATTTCCGTTACACTCTATCACTTTCCGATTCTATCTTTTGAAAATAAATCGCCATTCCTCTCTTCAGGCGGGCTCCCGACTTCAACATCTTTTGAAAATAAATCGCCATTCCTCTCTTTAGGCGGGCTCCTGACTTCAATCATCAACTCCGAAAATTAAACGCCATTCCTCTCTTCAGGCGGGCTCCCGACTTCAACAACATCTTTTGAAAATAAATCGCCATTCCTCTCTTCAGGCGGGCTCCCGACTTCAACAACATCTTTTGAAAATAAATCGCCATTCCTCTCTTCGGGCGGGCTCCGACTTCAACAACATCTTTTGAAAATAAACGCCATTCCTCTCTTCGGGCGGGCTCCCGACTTCAATCATCAATTCTGAAAATTAAACGCCATTCCTCTCTTCAGAGGCGGGCTCCCGACTTCAACAACATCTTTTGAAAATAAATCGCCATTCCTCTCTTCGGGCGGGCTCCCGACTTCAATCATCAACTCCGAAAATTAAACGCCATTCCTCTCTTCGGGCGGGCTCCCGACTTCAACAACATCTTTTGAAAATAAATTGCCATTCCTCTCTTCGGGCGGGCTCCCGACTTCAACAACATCTTTTGAAAATAAATCGCCATTCCTCTCTTCAGGCGGGCTCCCGACTTCAACAACATCTTTTGAAAATAAATCGCCATTCCTCTCTTCAGGCGGGCTCCCGACTTCAACAACATCTTTTGAAAATAAATCGCCATTCCTCTCTTCAGGCGGGCTCCCGACTTCAATCATCAACTCCGAAAATTAAACGCCATTCCTCTCTTCAGGCGGGCTCCTGACTTCAACAACATCTTTTGAAAATAAATCGTCATTCCTCTCTTCAGGCGGGCTCCTGACTTCAACAACATCCTTTGAAAATAAATCGCCATTCCTCTCTTCAGGCGGGCTCCTGACTTCAACAACATCTTTTGAAAATAAATTGCCATTCCTCTCTTCAGGCGGGCTCCTGACTTCAATCATCAACTTTTGAAAATAAATCGCCATTCCTCTCTTCGGGCGGGCTCCCGACTTCAACAACATCTTTTGAAAATAAACGCCATTCCTCTCTTCAGGCGGGCTCCTGACTTCAACAACATCTTTTGAAAATAAATTGACATTCCTCTCTTCAGGCGGGCTCCTGACTTCAATCATCAATTCTGAAAATTAAACGCCATTCCTCTCTTCAGGCGGGCTCCTGACTTCAACAACATCTTTTGAAAATAAATCGCCATTCCTCTCTTCAGGCGGGCTCCTGACTTCAATCATCAACTCCGAAAATTAAACGCCATTCCTCTCTTCAGGCGGGCTCCTGACTTCAACAACATCTTTTGAAAATAGATTGCCATTCCTCTCTTCAGGCGGGCTCCTGACTTCAACAACATCTCACTTACTCCATCCTATCCATGTCACCTTCCTTTGCTTCATGCACCACTTTCTTCTTCCTGCATCGCTTCTTGGACCATCCTTTCTTCTGAATTACCTTGTTTTGGAATTGCTTTCCTCCTGGGTCGTGTCATTTTTCTCTTGACTGCTGGGGATGTCTTTGGAACTAATTACTTACCTGCTGGGGTAATGCTGCTGGGGGAAAATCTTCTTTATTTCCTCCTTTTCTACTTCCTTCAGAACCTTTATTCTCTCTCGAGATCGCTGGGGATTGAAGTGTCATCAGCTGGCGTTATCTGGCTTCTTTTCCCGATCGGGTATTTGGTTTCGAGAAAATTTTCGCAACGGGAGAAAATTTTCTGCCCCAGTTTGAGAATCTTCTTCGTGGCATGCTTTTCTGCCAACAAACCCTCTTTTTCCTGTTTCAAATCAAAGAAAAATTGGTTAGTTTTGAAATGTGGTGGCTGGTTGTGGTGCTCTCGCTGGGGATGGTTCTCCTCTTCTTTCCCTGCTCTGCGTTTCATTGTCAGACCCTGCCGGGGGTGTTATCATTTGATAATATTCATGCTGGGGATAGGGTTTTTTCCATTTATCCCTTCCCCGTTCTGTGTTTCTCAACTTGCTGGGGGTTATTTTGTTGAAGATGAGATTTCCTTTCTTCCTTTACTACTCTGTGTTGTCCGACCACCTCGGAACTTGCTGAAGATAACACTGCCGGTAGATTTTCATTTCCTCAAAATTGGTGTTTCACCCTTCTTGAAGGTTGTTGAGGATGACACTAGTTCGAAGACCATTTCCCTTAAGACTTTCCTTCTTTCCCAAGTGGGTACTAACTTCCAGAAAATTTTCAAACTGAAAAGAAAATTTTCTGCCCCAGTTTAATAATCTTCTTCGCACCCTACTTCTCTGCCGTCAATGGCATTTCCTTGCTTTGCATAATAATTGGAAAGTTGGTGGCAAGTTTTGAAGTCATTTCTCACTTGTTCGACTAGACAGACCTTGATGGGGAATTTTTGATAAAAATGAGAAAGATAAAAAGAAACAAAATAGAAGACAAAGGAAAAAGAAAATGACTTTCTAGCCAGAAATATCTATAAAAACTTATCAAACGCGAATACCAACTCCACTGGTCATGACATGCACATATGGTCTATCCTTCGTCGTTAATTGCCTTTCACGATTTATGTCTCGTGATTTCCATCTGATTATCACCTTTATTCGACTTGTAGTGCCCGAAGGGTTTTCACTTTCAAGCCTCTCTCATTTTGATTTTCTCTCGGCTTTCGTCGTCTTATGGTGCCTGTGAAGGTTTTCACCGGTAAGACTCTCTCACTTGCATCACTTTTAGCTGGGGATTGGGGTGTCACTGCCAAGACTCTCTCGTATTTCCTTTCTGCTGAGAATCAACGTCTTTTCTGCCGAGAATCAACGTGTTATATTATGATAGGACTCTATCCCTCGCCTGACGCGGCATCTTTTGAAGACTGATCGGAAGGTCTTTCTTTGGACCGTAATGTGGGATTTGGATAGGGCTAGAAAGACAGGGTATTGAAGGCTCAAAACAAAATCAATTTTGGGTTCAAAATTTACAACCTTCGGACCTAAATTTATTTACACTATGACCGAGCTGTGAAGCGCCTACGTATCCTCTTTAAGGAATCAGGTCAAACGTAGTTCCCAATTCCTCTTTTTCAAGTTTCTTTTTCACACATTTTTCTTTTTATTTTCTTTATCTCTTTTGTTGTTTTCTTTTTCTTTACTTTTTTTTTCTTTATCCCTTTCTTCTCTTGCTTTGCAACTAACTCCGAAGGAGGGGTATGAAAGAATTTAAAATAAGGCTCAACGGGTTAACGAAGGATAAAGTGTTTGGGTAGCAGAACAAAATGCCTTCGTCATTCCAATCTTCAAAACATACCAAGTGTAAACAACTCAATTAATATTCGTCATATCTTCAAAGCACTGTTGGGAAACACTCTCATTATGAACGACCCCATGTCAATTTTGGCCAGCTTGCCTTTGACTGTTTCTTTTTACTTGCCCCGGTTTCGGATGACTCGGGATCCAAATAGTCTCAAGTTGTTTTTGTTTCCTTTAGATGACCCGATCATCTTCCAATTGCTTAATGATTAACTTTTAGGCTTAAGCCATAATTATGTGTGCGCATGTCATGTCACTAGATTCGGCGTTTGAGCACAAGACAAATCTAAAGGGTAAAAGAACTAAACAAATAAAAACGACCGAAAGTAACAAAAGGCCGAAAGCTTCATTAAATTAATGACGAAATGGTTCAATGACAAAACAAGCAAAACAGACTAGAGTACAGGCCCTGAAACAAAACTGGGCAAGACCAAAGCCAACTGCTAGGACAAAAGGGTTTGACCACAAGAAAACCCAGAAAATAACTCGGACAACAAAAATGACGACAAAACGAACCACCAAAGCTCCATCTAGCTGACCAAAAGATGGAGTATCTTCCCAATTACCAAGCACAACATTTTAGCCACTAAGTTCTGCATCAATATTGCCAAGGCTGCCATCTGCTTCAACATTTTTAGCTCCAGTCAATACACCCCCCAGAGGATTTGTGTGCCCCATGTCATCATCATTGACCACAATCAACCACCCTTTTTGAATCATTCTTTCTATTTCCTTTTTCAAGGTACGACAACTCTCAATATCGTGCCCTCTGACATTGGAATGGTATGCACATCGTGCAGTAGGATCGAAGCTTCTTGCACGTGGATCGGGAGTGTATCCGGGGAGCGGCGTAATCAAGCCGACATGTTTTAACTTTTCAAACAGACTTGCATAGGATTCTCCGATAGGGGTGAGCGCCTTTTCTCGCTTCAGCAACCTTTCCTCCCTAAACGCCTTATTTGGCCTGAAACCTGACCCGGGGGGTTTCCGGTATGTTCGTGGGGGTCGGTAAGCCTTTTGTGGAGCTGGGTACCTGGAAGGTGAAGTACGCTTTTGGTTGTCCCGGGGAGAGTAGTGGTGTTGGGGACGGGAGTAGCGTTGTGAAAACATAGTTGGGGGACGAGTAATTGAGCTACTCGAGTGGCCGGAAAAATTGTGATAGGCGGGTATATATGGAGGGTGTGGGGGATCCTCCGGCATCGGGTTCATTGTACGGGTAAGGACAGAGTCCAGGAAGCTAGGTGGTGGCGGAGGTGGTGCTTTTCCATCCATCCACGCCCGATACATATCAGCCACGTGTTGTCTCAATATCTTGACCTCCTCTACTAACCCGTGGTTCCGTTCAACCAGTTGTTGTCGGGTACCTGTACCAACCCACTCAGTCTTGAGATTATCTGCCATTGTCCTCCGACTTCGTCTTACGGGGAAGAGTTATTTCAGAACCACAACCAACCACCTTTCTGGAAATGGACACAACAAAACAAAGCCAGCATGTCAGCGTTAAGGTATCCCGCTTATTGATCATTCTTCTTTTTTTTTTTTTTTTTTTTTTTGGTTATGGATATGGTCGAATCCTATGTGGATTGCCTACGTATCATGACCCCGCATGAATCGGACCGAGCGTAGTTCTTGCAAATTAATGCAAGAAATAAAGAGATGTTTATTTGATTTTTTGATTTTTTTTTTTTTTTTTTTTTTTGAAGGAAAATTATAGAAGCCGACTCCAACTACAAACTTGTGTAGGAGATTTCTACAAGAATAAGAATATTTTTGGTGTCAATTATAACTTTCTACAAAATTGGCCACATAATGGCTTATTTGCCAAAAATGACTATTTTTGCAAAATTTATTTAAGAAAGATAAACTTAAAAAAAAAAAAAAAATTTTTTTTCCGTGGCTCATGGGGCATCGTTCGGCATCACCATAAACCAACACAAGAATATTTTCATAAATTGGCCACATGATGGCTTATTCAGACAAAGTGGCTCTTTTTTGCAAAATTTTATAAAGAAGATATAAATTCAAAATTTAGTCCTGGGGCCTATGGGGCATCATTCAGCACCGACACAGGCCAATACAAGACTGAAGAAGTTAAAATGCAAAAATGTGGCTATTTCAGCAAAACTCCGGCCATGTAATGGCTTATTTGATAAAGTGGTTATTTTTGTAAAGTTGAGTGATGACTCAAAACTTGATTTTTTGCGGATACATCCTTTCGCATTTCCGCGAGGGAATATTTCCAGGTCTGTGTCCAAAATTATTTACAAATGACTCAAAGTGGCTATTTTTGCAAAAACGGCCTTTCGACGTCCTTTTAAGGGACATTCGGCTTATTTTAAGCAAGAATAGCATTACCCGACTTATTTATAACAAAAATAAAAATTTTGACATTTTGTGGTTATTTTTGCAAAAAGGGTGTGAACCCGGACTTGATTTTGCGGCTATGGCCTTGCAACATTTCCACAAGGAATATTTCAAGGTTGTGCCCGCAAATTATTAAAAATAATTCAAAGTGGCTATTTTTGCAAAAAACAGCCTTCCGGCGTCCTTTCGGAACATTCGGCTATTTTCAAAAACAGCGTCACTTCGATTTATTGACAAAATTAAACACATACATTTTTTTTTTGATTTTTTATATATTTTTTTTTTATTTTTTGCAAACGGGGTGTGAATTCGAACTTGATTTTGCGGCTATGGCCTTGCAACATTTCCACAAGGAATATTTCAAGGCTCTGTGCCCGCAAATTATTAAAAATGATTCAAAGTGGCTATTTTTGCAAAAACAACCTTCCGGCGTCCTTTCGGAACATTCGGCTATTTTTCAAAATGGCATCACCTTGATTTTATTAAAAACTAAAACTTAGACATTTTTTTTTTAAATTTTTTGAAGGGGTGGTTGGACCCGATAAGGGTTGCCTACGTATCTCACCTAGTGGTAAGAATCAAACCTGCGTAGTTCGGTCAAACAAACTACATCTTTAAAGGAAACAAACTATTTATTATATATTTTTTTTCACATTTTTTTTTAAGTTTAAAACAAATTTTTTCTCTTTTTTTTTTTTAGTAAAAAAAAAACTATTTTGAAATCACATATTTTTTTATTTTACAACTAACGTTTTTTTTCTTTTTAAGTAAGTAAAAAAAACAAACTATTTTGAGACTATTTTTTTTTTCATTTTTCTCAATGTAAACAAAAAACGGTTAGCCTGCAAGTCTGAAGCAAATATATACATAAAACAGACAGGATGCAGCAGGATGGTCTTTTCATTTCAGGTCACCTGTCCTAGACGGACCCAACCCCTGTGTTGAGTTCCCTAAGCCAAATGCGACATGATGCAAATAAACGTTTCCTACTAGGGATCCGGCATGAAGCTTTGTTATTCTAGGTTTAAAAACATGGGTTTATCTGTTCTAGACTTGGCTTACCCGAGCGGACAGCTCGAGCCGAGGAGGAGGCAGCAACCCGGGAATACAGAAGCTTCACCGGTTTTGCAACTTATCCAAACCTCGTTCTAAAATGGGAATCGGACACTATACAGAAAAGAAGTCACACGAAGTGCACCCTTCTTCATGATTTAGAAGACTCAGAGAGGAGATTGGTTCCGGCACAATTTATATGTACAGTTCACAAAATATCAAAGCAGTAAAAACAACATTTTGCACATTGATGCCAACATGTAAAAGAATCGGATAATAAAATATGCCAAATACAACAGTTATTCCGAGCTCGAATTCTAAACTATCCCCAGCAGAGTCGCCAGAGCTGTCACACCTCTTTTTTACGCGCCCGCAAGGATGCAAAGAGTTTTTCCAATTAAAGGACAATCGAGATGGGATTTATTTAATTATTTCAGAGTCGCCACTTGGGAGATTTATGGTGTCCCAAGTCACCGGTTAAATCCCGAATCGAGGAAAAGAATGACTCTATTTAACAGTCCGCGAACCAGAAATCCGGATAAGGAATTCTATTAACCGGGAGAAGGTATTAGGCATTCCCGAATTCCGTGGTTCTAGCACGGTCGCTCAACTGTCGTGTTTGGCTTATCTATCTGCTTTTTTACAGTTATATACTTAATGCAAATTAATATCCCTTTACCGCTTTTATTATTATTATTATTTACGAAAGAGAATGTTGCCTAAAAATATGTTTCGAATCACGTCACATGAAATGCACCCGGATCCTCGACACACTCTTATTCAACATTTTGGGATTTGGATTTGGGCCGCATGAAATGCACACCCGTATTTGAGAAGGTAAAATTATTAAAATACGCGCCTAGAGCGATTACTTACTTACAGTTTTTGAGAAGGCTAGGAAATTCGCTAAGAAACGGCACATCTCGAAATCTAAATATTTTACATATACATTTATGAGGGCCCCGCGATTTGTATAATTTTGTTAGGCGAGGCACACCTCTAATTCTAATTTAGAAGCAAACTACATTCCGCTATATTTATTTAAGAATTAATTCAAGATTATTTAAAACATGTTGCAAGCCACACTACATGAAATGCACTTGTGGTTCACGACACTCTTTATTTAACCTTGTTCAAATATGGAGTCGGGTCACATGAAATGCACCCCCGATTCCTTTAATCTAATTACGTCGTTTAAAGAATAACGAACCAATTTCCATAATGTGACAACATCGTGCTCAACTATAACCAATTCGAGTAAACATACGAGTAGCTAACTAAGTGAGCAAATTCAAGATTATGGTGAACAATTACATAAACAACGGAAGCATAACTGGTTGGCGAGCATATGAAGGATTAGTCATTTTCATTAGCTAACTTCGACATTGCATGTTCAACAAAATAATATATTTACAAAAATAGTCTGAACCATACGAAACTAAATCAAATACGAAACACTCCAAAATATTAGCGAGAAGAACAATATCGGAAAAGAACATGCACCTTTATTTCTGCATATTTTTTTCAACGTACACAACGAGAAAACGAACCTTTTATGACGATCTCGAACCTCGACCTCTCCGGACAGAACTCGAACCAACGACGACCTCGGAGAAACAGCAGGTGGTTTGCTACTGGAACGAAGACGAAGATGAAGCGGAAGCGGGTGTCGCGGACTGTTGGTCGACGAACTGGATGGTTGACGACGAAATCAATTGCTGGACGACGGGCTGGGCTGTTTTGGTGATTAACAATGGTCTCGTTTTTTCTTTTGCTCTCGTCCCTTGCTGCCCGATTTTTTTCTTTTTTCAAATGAAGAAGAGAATCTCTCTTCTCTTCTCTTTTTGTTTCCCGTTAGAAAATGTGTAGTATTTTTGTTCTTCTTTTCTCAAAGAAGAAGAAGCCACCTTTTATTTTCTCTCCTCTCTCAAAAAAACGTCCACTGCTTCTTTTGTCTCCTTTGGTTTTTATAACGTTTTTTCTTCTTTTCAAAAATGAGTCCTTGTAGTATTTCTTGTTCCTTTCCCTTTGTGCTGCCGTTTTCCTTCCTTTTCAAGAAGAGAATCTCTTCTTTCTTTTGTTTTTAAAAATGAAAACCCCCCCCCTCTTTCTTTTGCCGTCCAGCCCATATGCTGCCCTCCTCTCCTCTTTTTTAAAATTCAAGACCCATAATATTCCCACCTTTATTTTAACAATGTTGATGCCCATCCCCTCCCATAATATTCTGTCCGTGTCCCCCATGTGTGTCCCCCACGTGTGGTGGACTCGGGTTATTACGGGCTAGGTCCGAAAATTATAAAACCGGGTAGTTCGAACCCGAATATTATTCTTCGCCCGGAACCGAAAAATGAGAACACGGTATTATTTAATTAATCCTAGGTAATCAAAATAACTATAATACTCGTAATTAAAATAAAACTATTTTTTTATATTTTTCAAGTTTAAAAATGACTACGAGACATTAATAAAACTATATTTTTGTTATTTTTTCACTTTGAGGTAAAAATAAAGTAAAAGAGTCAAATTTAACTAAAATAGCTATATTAAAACTAAACTAAATATTTTACGCTAGAAATATAGAAAATCTCGGGGAGGGTCAAAAATCACGTGTTTACACCACTCTCTAAGCGACCTAATTCTCAAATTTCATCACATACCCTTTAATTACACAGGGGATCTTCTAACATACACACAAGGTTCATACCACGCAAGAACACTCCGCAGGAGATAACCCACCTGCTTCGCCTCGTTTTAGTATTTCAGCACACCTCCCACGGTCACACATATAATAAATCCAATTTAGTCTTCCTGAGTCTGAACTCATACCGCCACAAGTGTTGCACTTAACTTTCCAACTAGGAGAAATGAAAATATTCTTCACGTGCCCATGACTCGGGCTACATAACAAATGACAATCGGAACCAAGCACTTATCAGTCATCTATTATCCAGCAGACTTCTTCGTCACTACCAGGTCATACTAATACATCTCGCAGTACTAACATACTCATCACATGGATATCCAACCACCATCCCGACTAATAAGGACAATACTGAACATATAAGTTCAAAACACTTGCTCACACAATCAGCACCTCGGTGCTCAAGCCATAGGCAAGTCCTCCAGAGTGGCCCAACATGAACTCACGTTGATTTCCTCTCGCCCCTTGATTGGGTAATCACAAGCCATCAGGGCACATATACTACTGAGCGCTCAAGTGCGCATACAGACGTGTGGAAGGAATTTCAAGAGTTATATTCCAAGCTGAATCAAGTACGTACGAAAAGAATTCCAAGAATGCGAAGTTTTTCCTAAAGGTTCTGCAGCCTCTCGAGTATAAATATCGACGTATCCGTACTGATCCATGAGACTCTACTAACCAGCTCATGACTCATGAGGCCTAATAACCTAGGCTCTGATACTAACTTGTCACGATACAAATCCCAATCGTGATGGTGCCCAACACAATTGCTAGGCAAGCCCGACCATTTAATACTCTCAACCCGAGCATGCAGCTCTATACCAGTTAATTAACTATTTATAACAAATATCAAGCCTTAATGATTCTACTGATAGATAGAAGCAATATAGAAAATTTTTGATAATACAATTAACACTCCAATAGTAATTTTTACAAATAGTAGAGCAAGAAGAACAACAAGTGATTTAAATAAAAAAAATTGAGAGATTCTGGATTACTTAACAGACCAAGGGGTAACTTTTAAAAGTTTTTTAATGGTAGATATAAATTTGGCCAGATAGTATAATGATACGAGTAAATAAGACCAGACGGTATATGGAAAGTTAAATGTATACATTATCCAAAAGTAGAAGATTATATCTGACCTATTTCCTTAAGTTGAATGATGTCATTTATGCATTTGCATTAGGTTAAGGTTCATTTTTTTAAAATCATATAAGTACATTAGTTTTAGAGTTTTGCACGATGACACGATTCGTCGTCTCATGAGTTACCACCCCATTTCTTAATTTTTCTGCTTCTTATCTTTCATTATAAGAGTCTTGGGTGAACGAGTTGAATTGGATTAGTTTTAGATGGAAATGAGGCACTTAGTCTCTTTAAGGAAGGTTTGTATTGGAAAAAAGTCAACCAGATATTGACTTATGAGTTAGAGGGCTCGAATGTGAGTTTCAACATTTCGGTTAGCTTCGGGAAATGATTTGTAACTTAGGAGTGTGATCAGAATTTATTTTTGAGGTCCGGTATAGAATTAGGCTTGAATTGGTGAAGTTAGTATTTTTGGCGAATTCCGATTAATAGGTAAGATTATGATCCCAGTGTCGGAATTGAATTTTTAGAGTTGTTGTAGCTTTGTTAGGTGATTTTGGATCTGTGTGCAAAATTTCCGGTTATTCGGAGGTGTTTTGGTTGGATTGTTTATCAAATGTGTAATTCGGAAGTTTTAGATGAAACTTAGGCTTGAATCCAATGTAATTTGATGGTTTTGGTGTTGTTTGTGGTGTTTTGATGAATGGAGCAAGTTTGAATGATGTTTTAGGATGAGTTGGTATTTTTGGTTGAGGTTCCGAGGGCCTCGGGGTGATTTCGGATAGCCATCGGGATGGATTTTGAACTTGTGCATTGCTGGTGTTTGCTGATACCTCGTATTTCCGTATCTGCAGAAAAGAGGCCGCAGATGCGAAGGATTGGGGTACAGATGCAAGTGTTGGTCAGTTGGAGAATTTTCGCAGTAGCGGAGGGATTCCGCAGGTTCGGTCGACGTAGGTGTGATTTGACCGCAGAAACGGTCGGTGTGTGTGAGGGAGGTTCCGCAGAAGCGGGTGGTTGACCGCATAAATGGTATCCGCAAGAGCTATATTTGACTGCAAAAATGGTCCTTGGCCTAATGAAAAATCCGCAGAAGCGGAGGTAGAACCGCAGAAGCGGTAGTCGCAAATGTGGTAAGGCAACCACATATGCGAAAATGCCTGTTGAGAGCAGGGTTTTAAAAGCTCATTTTGTTCCACAAGCTAATGGTTATTTCCACCATTTTTTTATCGACCTTGAGAGCTTTTGGACGGAAATTGAAGGAGATTTCGACTAGGAGTGATTGGAGGTGAGTTACTTGACCTAAATTCATGATTTAATGGTAAAATTAACATGAAAATTGTGGACATACATCAAAAAAGAGGGGAAAAGCTAGGGCTTGGAATTTGATATTTTAAAGAGGAATTTGATGGGTCATTTGGACTCGGAATTAGGAGTTCTTGATATGTACAGACTCTTGGCGAGATAAGAAATTTGCTGATGTTAAATTTTTTGATTTTTGAGAAGTGGATCCGGGGCTCAGGTTTTGCTAATTTTGAGACTTTTTGCTATTTTTTTTGATTGTTTTCGATTAGCTATTGTCCTATTGGATTGTGATGTATTCATTCTGATTTTGGATAGATTCGACGCGTGTGGAGGCCGGTTTGATAGGTAGAGGCATCACGAGCTAGAGAATTCGCCGGTTCGAGGTGAGTAATGATTGTAAATGACATTATGAGGGTTTGAAACCCCAAAATTGCAATGCTATATTGAGGTTACTTGCACGCGGGTAGCGAGCGTGGGGTAGAGCACCATTAGGGATTGTGACTTGGTCTATCCCGATAGATGAATATACTTCGTAATTGACTGAAATTTATTTATTATCATTATAATTTGAGTTGCTTGCTATATTTGGGCTTCGTGCCAATTGATTTAATCATTTAGGGATACTTATTACTGGTTTCTTACTATTTTCTACATACTAATGAACTCAGACCTAGTTTTTAATACTGTTTTGTAAACTCAGCCACCTTTTCTCTCCCTTGAAACTTAATTGATATTTTTAAAGGAAGTTTGTGCTGAATATTTTTATACTGTTGTGCCCGAGGGGCTTATGTGACTTTGGACTGAGTATGGGATCGGGCTGCGCGCCGTTGCGGTAATATATTTATATTGATATATAAATATATTACTGAAGAACTTCCTTTACTTGAAGAACTTCCTGCAAATCTGAATTCGTCACCATTACCTTCTAGATACTGATACATAGAATCCCATAATTAACATAAATACTACAAGTCTTGATCTTTTCTAATGAAAACGCAGTCTCTAGCCACATACAAAGTCTTAAGACACCTAATTATTACACGCAAAATCTTGAACAGAATAAAACCATTTTCGCGAGTCATTCACTCTTACACAGATGTAAATTATCTGACTTAACAAACAGAACTACTCGTGCCTTATTAGCACTCTAACACCGCAGAACATGATCTCATACCAATACAAACAACCATTTTCCTTCTCTATATACTGAGCATTCTTCACCATCAACAACTCAAGACATCCTATTATTCACACATCTATAAATCGTATAACTGTTATCAAAATTTTCATTCACACGTGCCATCCTCGGCTCAATTTCTGCAACCAGAATTGATCCACCAGCATACCTCGAAACGGAACCAACATAGCACATAACCGTGTAACCAGCTAATCAGTAGCAACATCCCCAACTTGGCTCGAAGCCATCTATCCGAACACATTCAATAACCCATAATACTTTTACTCTAATGATGCCACAATATTATAGTGAGTTAGGCTCAAATCATCTACTAGTTTATGAAAACACCGATCATCTGGTACTAAAATCCTCTACAAACCCCGCATTCATTTCCACCTCAGTTGATTCCACTCTCTAAGCGACCTAATTCTCAAATTTCATCACATACCCTTTAATTACACAGGGGATCTTCTAACATACACACAAGGTTCATACCACGCAAGAACACTCCGCAGGAGATAACCCACCTGCTTCGCCTCGTTTTAGTATTTCAGCACACCTCCCACGGTCACACATATAATAAATCCAATTTAGTCTTCCTGAGTCTGAACTCATACCGCCACAAGTGTTGCACTTAACTTTCCAACTAGGAGAAATGAAAATATTCTTCACGTGCCCATGACTCGGGCTACATAACAAATGACAATCGGAACCAAGCACTTATCAGTCATCTATTATCCAGCAGACTTCTTCGTCACTACCAGGTCATACTAATACATCTCGCAGTACTAACATACTCATCACATGGATATCCAACCACCATCCCGACTAATAAGGACAATACTGAACATATAAGTTCAAAACACTTGCTCACACAATCAGCACCTCGGTGCTCAAGCCATAGGCAAGTCCTCCAGAGTGGCCCAACATGAACTCACGTTGATTTCCTCTCGCCCCTTGATTGGGTAATCACAAGCCATCAGGGCACATATACTACTGAGCGCTCAAGTGCGCATACAGACGTGTGGAAGGAATTTCAAGAGTTATATTCCAAGCTAAATCAAGTACGTACGAAAAGAATTCCAAGAATGGGAAGTTTTTCCTAAAGGTTCTGCAGCCTCTCGAGTATAAATATCGACGTATCCGTACTGATCCATGAGACTCTACTAACCAGCTCATGACTCATGAGGCCTAATAACCTAGGCTCTGATACTAACTTGTCACGATACAAATCCCAATCGTGATGGTGCCCAACACAATTGCTAGGCAAGCCCGACCATTTAACACTCTCAACCCGAGCATGCAGCTCTATACTAGTTAATTAACTATTTATAACAAATATCAAGCCTTAATGATTCTACTGATAGATAGAAGCAATATAGAAAATTTTTGATAATACAATTAACACTCCCAAAGACCTGAGGTCATGAGTCTAGAGCTTATAATAACACGGAGTAACAATACTCAGTAATACAAATGATCTAAAATGCGGAAATAATAAAAGATATAAGGGAGGAGTCGGGTCCTGCGGACGTCAGACAGCTACCTCGACAACCGCTGAGAACTCTGAAAGCAGAAGATAGCTCGACTATGCTTCCAGAACAACTGAATCTGCACACATAGTTTAGGGAGTAAAGTGAGTACTTCCAACTCAGTGATTATAAGAGTAAATAATGCTTTGAGGCAAGAAAACACGTAAGAGCACTCCATCATGCTATATAGGACAGTACAACCCTTTTTAAAAACAGTAAGACCGTGAAAATACTTTAGAAAATATATGGCTCAGTTTAAAAACCTCGTTTGAAAATATCCCTAGTGCAAGTCCGCATATAAGTTATCCCCTCGAGTACAACATTCTATTAACAAATAACACCAGGGTATATGGTACACAATGCAAGAAAACAACATGGATGCCAATGATATGAGAATGCTGAATGTCATGCCACGTAGTACAAACAAGAACCAATACATGAATGCAATGTAATGCACATGACCGCTGCGGTGTGCATCCCGATCCATTTGGGTCACCGCGCTCACTGGGGGTGTGTAAAGACTCCGGAGGGGCTCCTACAGCCCAAGCGCAATATCATCATAATATCGCTGCGGTGTGCAACCCGATCCATTCTTAGTCCGGAACATGCAAATGAGCCATTCGGGCAATGTCAAATAATAGCTTTTAACTCAAAACATCTGAAAAATGCAATTTAAATCTTTAAACTTTAGTAATACGACTGCACGTTTCAAAATGGTGTTTAACTCAGGACTGAAATTATTTAATATGCTAAGTGTCGTGAAAACAGTGATAATAACCCCTACATGGTTCAAATAACCGTCACGAAGCCCCAAAACATGGCAATCAGCCCAATTCAAGATAGCATCTAGCAAGTTTCAGTCAATTACACTGTAAAAATCAACAATCGGGATGGACCAAATCACAATCCCCAACGGTGCTCTACCCCACGTGCATACCTGACATGCAAGTCACCACAATACAGCACTATGGTGTGCAAATCCGGGGCTTCAAACCCTCAGGATATTATTTACAAGTATTACTCACCTCGAACCGACGAAATCTCAAGCTCGCGACGCCTTTACCACTCAAGTCGACCTTCACGCACGTCGAATCTAACCAAAATCAAAGCAAATACATTTCAATATGCCAATGGAACAATACCCAATCGAAAACAATCGAAATATTGCAAAAATCCCGAAACCAACAAAACCCGAGCCCCGTGCCTGCTTCTAGAAAAATTACAAAACTCACATTACCGGAATCCTCGTCTGCACGAGCCCGTACATATAAAATACATAAGAATCGGAGTCCAATTGATCCCTCAAATCATCAATTCAAACTCTCTTTGGTTTCAAGCCCTAACCTCCATTTTTACCCTTTAATTCCTTGAAATTCAGTGATTAATTCATATTTTTACACCATAAGAACTTAATCCGAGTCAAAACATTCATACCTGATGAAACCCCTTCGAATCCTCTTCAAAATCGCCCAAAAACCCGCTTTTAGTCGAAGTCCAAAATGATTTCTTATTTTCCATGTTCGTGAACATTGTTCCCTATAACACATGTCCTTTTTCCGCGTCTGCAGTCCACTGACCGCACCTGTGGTCCCGCTTATGCGGCAAATTGACCGCTTATACGGTCTAACTTAAAACCATCTGGGACCGTTTATTCGATCCAAGCACCGCTTATGCGGTTCTCCGTCGATCGCTTCTGCGATCTATTATCCGCTTACGCGGCTCCGCTAAAGCACTCACCAGTCCGCTTATGCGGAAAACCCCTGGGCCACTCCTGATCGCTTCTACGATCTCCCACACCGCATCTGCGGAACCGCTTAAGTGGATCCTTTTCCGCAGGTGCGGAAATTCCAGAAGACTGAAAATCTGACATGCAACACATGCTTCAAAATCCTGTTTAACTATCCGAAATCACCCCGAAACACCCGGAGCCTCAACAGAAAGCACCAACACATCCGATAAACTTATTCAAACTTGTTCCAATCATAAAAACATGTTAAACAACGCTAAAACCATTAAAACACATCGTATCCAAGCCTAGTTTTCATCAAAACTTAAGAAATGCACATTCAATCAAAAACCCGACCAAATAATGTCCGAATAACCTAAAAATTTGCAGACATATCCAAAATCACCTAACAAACCTATTAAAACTCTCGGAATCCCATTCCGACCCTCGAATCAAAATTCCACCTATCAACTGGAATTCACCAAAATTCAAACTTCGCCAATTCAAGCCTAATTCTACATCGGGCCTCCAAATTCGATTATGATCGCACTCCTGAGTCTCAAATCATCTCCCGAAGCTAACCAAATCACCAAAATTCACATTCGAGCCCTCTAGCTATATAATCACCTTCCAGTTGACTTTTCCAAAACAAGCTTCCTTCTAAGAGGCTAAGTGCCTCATTTCCAACTAAAACCAATTCCATTCAATTCGAACAACTCAAATACTGATATTGGATCACAAAGTAACACAATATGGGGGAAACGGTTCGGATCGTCACAATATTACTATCTCATTTTCACAATATGTAACAACTCTCTTTAGCCAAACTATGTTGGAAAATAGTTAAGGGGAATTTCAGGATATCTTAGACAGTATAGATTATAGAAGCCTATTCAAGATATTTAATTTTTTTATTAATTTCCAGTAATATTGGGAATTGTGATAAAGCTTTCTGTGGAAAGTTATCAAATTGTAGTTGAATTGAAGTAATGCATTCAAACACAACCAAGTCAAGTAAAGGAGAAAAGAAAAGGTCAACTAATGGTAAACGTCCAAGGACTCAGTTTTTGGAACTCAAGCATTTTAGTGTTTCAATTTGCTATTACTAACTAATTAGGAGGAATCGTTCAAAAAAAATTAATTAGGAGAAAGTGAGAAAGGGACTTCTTGACCTACCACATACCATAGTTTTTATGCAAAGGAGTTAGAATGTAGCCTTTGTCTAAACAAATACTAATCCTAATAAACATATAAAGGGTTTTCTGTCTAGCTATCAATAAACTAGCAAATGAAAAATTAAAATCTTAACTAGAGTAAAACAAAATACTAAATAATTTCTTCTCATCCATTTAAATTTTGTTCGACATAGTTACATGGTATCTATATTGGTGAAAGCTAGCTAAATAATAGGTAACCCTTAAAATAATTGAGATGCGCATAAATTAACATGAATACTACAATTAAAATATAAATAATCTAATTGTAGTAGTGGCATACTTCCTTTGAGATGCAGTATTTTGCAATTAAAGTTTGCTATTCCAAAACGCACATAGAAGATGTCTTCGTTTCAAATTACTCATCATTAGAAAATTATTAGAAACCAATCTCTAATCATGTAAAACATCTATCATTTGTGTATAATTTACATTACAATCAAGTTTTACCAAAATATTGGAACATACAACTGGATACATGTCAAATTTTCAGAAGTTACAAAATGGAAGTAATTAGCAAAATTAACGAGCGTTAAATATTAATTTAAAAAATTCAGATTTTTATCCTCTCAAACTTCTCCTCTAATGCTATTTCCTCTTTCTCCTTATATCTTTGAGGAAAAACTTATGACAAAAGTCAATAGTAGAAAGAAACAAAGTCAAACCTATATAAATGAGTGAGGGTGACTGTGAGTGTTGTTGTTGTTTGTTTGACTTTGTTCTACATTAACTTGCAGCACCAAAAAAGCAGAGAGAGAGAGAGAGTACTTCTCTTTGTTTGGTTTGAAAAAAATTGAAATGATAATGCCCCGTTTGTCCCTAATTTTTTTTTTTTTCCAAAAATGTGTTTGTCTATAAAATTTTGCAAGTTTGTATAATGAGGTTTTCAAAAAATAACAAGTGATTTTTACCACTTTTTTTGAAATTTTAAGAAAAATTCTCCTTCCCCGCTCACAAAACTGCAATATTTTTTCGAGTGAAATGCATGTCCAAACATAATTTTAAATCTCAAATACTATTACTAAACTTAACTCCAAATACTATATTTTTCTCCACAAATTATAATTTTTATGTCAAACACCTGCTATATTTAAAAAAAGCAGTTGAACAAACTTATTTTCCCTCTCATCTCATACAATTCAATTTCTTCCTATGACAGTTACCTAACCCCACCCCGAGAAGTAACCCTTTCAACTCCCAACAATTTCATATAGTACTAACAACTCCACCTACAACTACTGCAAAAACCATTTAAACCAACACCATTTCTTGTTCCTTCCTAATCCTCTTACAAAACCCTACAAATACCCTCCAAAAACATCTCCAAGAAATCAAGAATAAGAAAACAAACATCACTAATATTGTAGCAATGTCTAGTGTTCATTCATCGACAATATTAGCGGAGACAATTTCATGGTATTGTACCTTGTTCTTGGCAATCATGTTGGTTTTGAGCTGTTGCGAATCGACGGAAAGTGAATTCGCAGTGCAAATGCACGAGCAGCAGAAGTTGGCTATGAAGAAGCTGCCATTATGTGATGAAATTTATGTGGTAAAAGAAGGAGAAACATTGCATACAATAAGTGAGAAATGTGGAGATCCTTTTATTGTTGAAGAAAATCCACATATTCATGATCCTGATGATGTTTTCCCTGGATTAGTTATCAAGATTACTCCTTACAAGAATACGTAATTTTTTTTTTTTAAATGTGGATTTGTTACTACTTATGTTTTTGAATTTTACTCCTCTACATGCATGAGTGATCTCTTTGTAATTTAATTTTCTTTTGCTGATTTTACAAGAAATTTTACTCTGAAGAGGTTCAGTGGCATAAACCTACATATATAACATCTCGTTTCTATCCTTCTCTTTTCTCATTTTTTTTTTCTTTTGGCCTGGGCCTTGGAGGGACGGGAGTTAGAAATGTTTGACCAAAATTTTTAGACTTTTTTAGTTAAATCAATTTAACAAGTAGATAAAGGTTGAATTCTAGTTAAGTGTAATAATAAATTTTAGATTTGAAGTTCAATAATTTTCATGGTATAAGACAGTGTTCAAGTCAATGAATGCCAAGTTAATGCTCAATGACTATCAATAAATATGAGAATGAAAGCGTGCAATAAATGTGACAAACGGCATTAAATATAATAAGAGGGAATTTGTCACCCAAATATTGAATGAGATGGATGATTCCTTCTTCTGACTAAAGCGTGTGACAACAGACTATAGAAATGAACAAAGTGTTCTTGAATCTTGTGAATAAAAGAAGATTGTTTAGTAATGGAAGCAAACGGAGGAGATACGATAAGCTCTTTGTATATTCTTGATATATAGTCAACTCTTTACAAGATGTTCCTCTCAGAAAAGTGTGAAAGCCCCCTTTTTGTTCCCTCTAAAAAGTACAATTAGGGGAATGTTCTTATTCATAATCATAAGAATATTCTAACCATTGTTGTTGCTTGTTCTCTACTCGACCTTGGCACTGGTCTCTCTCTGGGCGACTTCTCGCCACTGGACTGTGCTTGGCTTTTTCGACCTCGGCCTCAGCTTATCCGTTTACATTCATTAAATTTGGCCTAATTTTGACCCATACAAGAGCAAATGAAGAGGGAAATTACTAACCTGAATTTCATCAATTCAACTTTGATTTCACCAATTGAAGAAGGAAATACAATATATATTGTGGATATTGCATATGTCAATCAGTAAAAATGATAAGAGTTTATGATTATGCCCTACTCTTTCTCTTCGCGTAACTAATGAAGGAGCAGAAAATACTAGTATCTATAAAGATAACAAAGATAACAAGAATTTCATCAATTCAACTTTGATTTCACCAATTGAAGAAGGAAATACAATATATATTGTGGATATTGCATATTTCAATCAGACAAAATAATAAGAGTTTATGATTATGCCCTACTCTTTCTCTTCGCGTGTATATATATATATATATATATATATATATATATATATATATATATATATATATATATATATATATATAGGTCAAAACATACAAATTATTTTAATATATAATTTGTATACAGCTTTGTGTTCTATAGAGTTCGGTCAGAAATATCACTAACAACTTGTATACAAAACTTTTATGGGTAGATTCTGTTGGTCACTTGCGTTCAAAACCAGAAAATCAGAGAAGTAAACAAACGTTAGTTCAATAAACAAAACGTGAAATAATAATTTCGAGCCCACAAGTTGCTTGTGTATCCTTAAGGAATTTAATTCCATCACTATTGCCCAAGGTTTTGGATTAATTCCTCTCAGGATAGAACAGAATAACTATTTTGCAATACTGGCAATCGAAACTACAGTATTTCAGCGAACTCAACAGACGAAGCAAATCACACTTGACACTTATGTTTATTTGAAAATAATGCAACAATATAAAAAGAGGGGAGAAATTTTCACATTTTTTTATTTGATTTTCATGTCTAAAATATGAGGCCAAACCTCTAAATTTATAGACAAAGGAAGGGTGATATGGAGAGGTGCAATCTAAAAGGTGCCTCTTATGGAGAGGTGCAATCCAAAAGGTGCATCTTCCATTTCCCATTCACACCCTTTAAAAAAAATGCAACAATCCCCCACATGAATGGGGAATGGGCATATGTCAAAAAACATGCATGAAAATACTGTGTGATTCGCAAGTAGGATTAATCGCATCTGGATAAGTATGTTTCCCTTTGAACTTTCCGTAGTGAACTTATGTCGGATATACTCGGTCAATCGGTAGAATTAATATCTTTGAACCGTCGAGCTTTGGTGTATACCTAGACAACCATAAGTCACACAATATACCCTTAACCGTCTTTGATTCTCATTGTTGTGTTCATTTCAGCCATGAACACTACCTAGTTCATAAGTGCATAGAGAACTGGCGTTACAGAATTCTCCTTGAAGCGGCTTACACTTCACACTTACATAGGTGATTCCTAAACGTGTTATCCCGTAGATACACTGTTTGATATACCATGTGTCAAATTTAGAAATCATTAAAAAATGTCTTAACCTTTTCATCCTTGTTACTTAACATTGTCTTCATCAGGAGAATTGACTAAAATATTATATTTGACAATGTTGAACCGGTCATGCATAACTTTATTTGCTCCTTGAACCTAGATCTCGGACCTCCAAAATTCTAGGTAGAGTTACCGCCATGATGACTTGTCCTCGGCCATAGTTCCATTCCCTTAGATAATTTCTCAACTCCTTCTCTAGTCAGGCCTTTTGTAAGTGGATCCGCCACATTATCCTTTGATTTTACATAATCAATTGTGATAATTCCACTAGAAAATAGTTGTCTAATGGTTCAATGTCTGCGTCTTATATGACGAGACTTTCCGTTATACATAATGCTCCCAGCCCTTCTTATTATTGTTTGACTATCACAATATATATATATATATAGGTGCCAAAAATTGGGCAAAAATAGAATATCTTTCAAGAAATTCCTGAGCTTCTTCACTGGCCTTGTCTAAGGCAAACTCAGCCTCCACTATAGAGCGATCAATGCACATTTGTTTGGACAATTTCCAATACATTGCTCTTCGCGTGTATATATATATATAATTTAGAGTATACTTCAAAACTCGTTTCATTGTCATGAACGTTCAATACAACCTTTCTTATGTTGTAGACTAAATGTCTCTACTTTCAATTGCATATCATATTATCGACTACACGTAATGTAGTAATAGTATATTATAACAACAACTGGAATGATTGGCATCAGTTGTAACCACAACCTTTTAATATATAACACATTTATCAATCACTCCATCATTTTCAAGCATTTGTATGTTATTTATATATGTCTATATGATATGCAAATTATAGCACCTTCATTTGTGAAACAAATCCAACTTGCAATGGATTGTGGTCATGTTCATCGGTTGGTTCACCTCATTATATACCAACGTATTAATATATCCGTTCATGAACGGTCATGTCCATACTAAAACGTACAGACATATTATTTTATGAAAAGTCACAACCTTCAAAGTGACATCATTTCATAAAAGAACCAAACAATATAAATTTTCATTAAAGAAAATGACCTTTCGAGAAAGACATGTGACCAACTTCCGAATTAGTAGTTTCATCAACTAGTCTTCATTAAGACTAAATAACTGATGAATTTACCAACTACTATATCAACGAGTTTCAAATATCAATTTAGACATTACGTCTAACATTTGCTTTTGTCATGCATAAGATAAAAGCCCCCACATTTTAAATATTTCATCAACATATAATCAAAGAAACGACTATATATATGACTTGAAGAATTCTTAATCTAAACACTTTTATTTACACTCATTAATTTTTGAAACTATTTGACAATATTATTTGGTCAAATCTCGCATTTCATTGTTTGGGTGACTTAACAAGTCGACACACCTTTGTTTCTTTTTCGGGAACCATGAATCCTTCAGGTTGTTCCATGTAAATTTCTTCCTCCAAATCTCCATTTAAGAAGTTTTTTCTTTAATTTCATCTGATGGATTTCAAGGCCATATACCGCGGCTAACACTATTAACACCTGAGTAGATGTAATCATCGTTACCGGTGAGTATGTATCAAAATAAACAAGACCTTCTCGTTGTCTAAACTCCTTTGACAACTAATCTTGCCTTATATTTGTCAATAGCACCATTAACTTTTATTTTACTTTTTGAAAATCCACTTAGAATCCAAAGATTTATTTTCTAGAGGAAGATCAACCATTTTCCCAAGTATGATTACTTAATATGGATTATATCTTACTATTGACAGCCTCTTTTCAATATTGTGCTTCCGAGCAAGACACTGCTTCTTTAAATGTTTGAAGCTCACTTTCCAAAAAGAATGTCAGAAAATCTAGTCCAAAGGAAGTAGTTATCCTTTGACGTTTACTACGTCTTAGATTCACCTCAATCGGTGTACTTTCTTTTGCTTCTTCCCGTGTTCGCTTAGATTTTTCAATAGACGACTCACATTCCTTTTATACGCTTAACTATTCTCAAAGAATTCAGCATTATCTGATTCAATTACCGTATTAATATGAATGTCAGGATTTTCTGATTTATGAATCAGAAAACGATATGCCTTACTATTTGTTGCATATCTTATGAAAACGTATCAACAGTTTTCGATCCGATTTTATCCTTTTGGATTTAAGAACTTGCACTTTACCCAAATATCCCCCACACTTGAAAATATTTCAAGTTGGGTTTTCTTCATTTTATTCATTTTTCGTATGAAAGGATTCCGTAAGAATAGCTTCTCCCCACAAGATCTGGGGTAAACAAGAACTTACAACAAGGCATTTTAGCATTTCCTTTAACGTTCTACTCATTCTTTTCGCAACTCCATTAGATTGCGCTAATGAAGGGGCAATCATTTGGTGAATAATACCATATTCCAGATATATTTCATCAAGGAGATTCATATTCGACACCCCTATTACATTGTTGAGCCCGCCACAAGAACTGTTGTTTGTTCCATAACATAGTCAGAATAAATGGTGAAGTTTTTAATCTTCAAACCAATCTGACATAATCAGAATTAATAAACGATGACATTTTTAATCTTCTAACCGAGTATTGCCTGATACCGTATATATTAAATGGTGAAGTTTTTAATCTTCAAACTATGTAATACGTGACACAACAAATTTAATAAAGGATGAAGTTTTTAATCTTCAAATCAAATAATAAATTAGAGTAGAAAAATCACTAAGATTTTAATCTCCAAAACGAGTATAAAGTCATTTAGACTTTAATTTCCAATAAATGAGTAGAAAGTTACGAAAACTTTAATCTCAACGATCCATTATAAAATTTCACAAATTTTTATCTTGAAGCAGTAGTAGAAAATCACGAAGATTTTATTGTACATAACATGTGTAGAAAATCACGAGAATTTTAATTCTCTTTCCAAATGGTTTTCCAACTAAACCATTATAACACTTTAAATAGTTTGATCTCTTTCTCTAATCAAATAAGCTCAATTGGGTATGTGTCCAAATGGGTGGAAGCTGTAGCATTACCCACCAACGATGCTAAGGTGGTGGTGAGATTTCTAAAGAAAAACATTTTCACTCGTTTTGGGACGCCTAGGGCAATCATCAGCGACGGGGGAAATCACTTCTGTAATCGGGCATTTGAGAAATTGTTGGCTAAGTATGATGTGAAGCACAGGGTAGTTACTCCATATCACCCGCGGACCAGTGGGCAAGTTGAGGTCTCCAAAAGGGAGATAAAGAGCGTATTAACAAAGATAGTGAACGCCACGAGGACCGACTAGTCAAGAAAGCTCGATGATGCATGTCACCATACAAATTGGTGTTTGGGAAAGCTTGTCACCTACCCGTTGAACTAGATCACAAAGCATGGTAGGCACTCAAGCAACTAAATCTCAGTTGGGATAAAGCGGGTAAATCAAGAGTCACCGCATTATAACACATATTGTTGGGTTTTATATATTCTACATTTAAGATCTCAAGAATACTTTCAAGTATTAATGTAAGCCCAATTCACATCTAACCATCTTGAAAATAATCTTTCACTCAAGTTTATGCATATTATCAGATTGTATACCAACAAATCGATTTCAGGCATGCAAATAGAGTATACTTTTGAGATCACCATATAATCTACCGTAACATTTATAGAAACTGAATTTTATAAATCATGTAGGGTAAAAAATCAATTAAATATAAGTAGAATAAAGAAAGCATAACCCGATATAGTTATCATCACTTTCTGATGAAGTACTTAATCCCACTTAAGATGGTAATAATCATAAAGACTAGTCATCTTTCACCGCAAAAAATGCCATAGTTGTCAAGTATTTTACTGTTAACTTAGAGTGGTGATTGATCTAGCCGGCAATGTGAAACCACTTCAGCATGACTTCTGTTTTAGTGATTCAGGCGTCGTTTGAATTTGAACGTAACATCACCATCATGACTACCAAGTTTGGCAATTCATCAATCTTTACTCAAAGACATTAAAATTCTCTACTGCTTTGACACAAGTGATACCGTCGTAAAGAACCACCGGAACCAATTAACATATCAATACAACAATTCGATTCTGCCGAAGATACTATTCACTTGTTCGTTTTTTTTCTAATAGCAGACAAACTGCCATAATTTTACTCTGAAATTCTCGACAAAATATCTCAAAATTAAATTCCTTAAGATTGTTGGTCACCTGTGTTCAAAACCAGAAAATCAGAGAAGTAAACAAACGTTAGTTCAATAAACAAAACGTAAAATAATAATTCCGAGCCCACAAGTTGCTTGTGTGTCCTTAAGGAATTTAATCACATCAGTGTTGCCCAAGGTTTTGGATTAATTCCTCCCAGGATAGAACAGAATAACTATTCTGCAACACTGGCAATCGAAACTACAGAATTTCAGCGAACTCAACAGACGGAGCAAATCACACTTGACACTTATGTTTATTTGAAAATAATGCAACAATATAAAAAGAGGGGAGAAATTTTCAGATTTTTCCATTTGATTTTCATGTCTAAAATATGAGGCCAAGCCTCTAAATTTATAGACAAGGGAAGGGTGATACGGAGAGGTGCAATCTAAAAGGTGTCTCTTATGGAGAGGTGCAATCCAAAAGGTGCCTCTTCCATTTCCCATTCACACCCTTTTAAAAAAATGCAACAGATTCTAGTCAAAATATAAATCTTACGTAAAACAACTTACATACTATTACATTAGTTGTATATATTTTGTATATCGATTTTACAATATATATATCGTTTGTACACGTGATATACACAATACAGTGCATGTAGTATGTACATCTGATGTACAAAATATATATCGTTTGTACACGTGATATACACAATACAGTGTGTACTTTGTTCACCTAACAACTTAAAAAAAAAAAAACATACATAAATAAAGTGTATTTGTTTGTCCGACGTATAAACAACATACAAAGTAGATATAACTAACATGATTATATGCAACTTGTATATACGTTGTATGTGTGTTGATCGATTTCTGTACAATAAAAGGTTATATACAATTTGTATATAAATTGTAGCTTTTGATCGGATTCTGTACAACAAAAAAATCATATACAAATTGTATATAAATTATAGCTTTTGACTGAATTTTTGTATAATTTATACAAAAAAAAAAAAAAAAAACTCTAGTTACTTGTTATAATAGAAAAATCTAGCTATGGTAGAAGGCCGATGAAACAAAATATAGAAATATTGATAAAAATTGCACGGGGCGTCCTATTTGGTTACCCCATTTAATTTATACCCATTTTTTGTTTGAAGTTTTAACTTGTACCCACTGTTTAAACAACTTTAGCTCCCTTTCTCCTCCTACTTCTCCAATACTCGCACCATTATAGAAAACCAGTTTTGCCATGGAAAACAAAGGCTTCTCCAACACTCACACCATTATAGAAAAAATAAACAGTGCTGTCTCTGTACTTGTAAGGTCCAAAGTTGGTGTTCTTGACACCAAATTCAGCATTCATTGTAATGTTGAATGAAGAGTTTTCTGCATTTTTGGACAACACATCAAAGGTAGCGGATCGGACGTGAAACTTGGGAGTTCTGGATTTCATTATGTGCAATGAAGAGAAGAGAGTGATTGCAATTTGAAACATAGTAGAAAGTGCAACAAAAATTAAGAATTTCTTGCGTTTCTTTTTTCTCAGCTCTTTGGATTGTATGGAGTTGGCTGATTCTTCAGCTTGCTTTGCATGTCCGTTAATCTGAAGTTGATGTTCCCCTTGGTGTGAAGCCAGACTGTACTAAAGACAATGAAAAAATTTAGAAAATGAGAAATTTAAAAAAAATAAGTAAAAGCTTTGATTGCTCAAGTTGCCCTCTCATGGTTGAATATGAAAAAGAATTGCTTTTGTTACTTACATTTAGTTTCAAGTCAAATTTTATTTAAAAATTTCAACTTATATAGTACTAAAGTTTTTACAGATGAATAAAACAACTTTAGCATCTTCTGCTGAAGTATTTGAAAAAGCGTTATGACAAAACTAATGAATCCACGCCAAAAAAATTCAGCTTATTTAGTGCTGAAGTGTTTACAAATGAACTAAATAACTTCAACATCTTCTGCTGAAGTTTTTGAAAAAGCTTATCCAGGACAAAAAAACTTCAGCGTATTTAGTGCTAAAGTTTTTACAAATGAACTAAATAACTTCAGCATCGCAAAACTCAGCTACTAAAATGCTTAAGTTCAGCAATAGAGAACAAACACTACTAGAAATCCGGAAAAAAGCGATCAAAATTGGTCTGTCAAGAAAAGCGACTAAAGTTGATCGCTAAATTGGAGAAAATAATTAAATAACTATTCAAAATACATTAGCGACCAAGGTTGATCGCTTTTTGGTCGATAATGTGGTCAAAATATTGATCGGACTTGTCAGACTTATTTGGTCAAAGAAATACTAAAATTAGCGACTAACTTTGGTCGCTAAAGTGGGACCCAATTATAAAATTTTAATGTTAATGATTATATTTTTATTTAAAAAATACTAACATATAAAAAATATATTTAAAATTAGTGACCAAAGTTTGTTGCTTATGAAAAGGAAACAGATAATGACAAACTTTTGTCGCTAATCTGGGACCCAGTTATAAAATTTTAATAGTTATACTATTATTTAAAAACTTATAAAATATAAATAAATATAATTCAAAACTAGCAATCAAAGTTGGTCGCTTACGCAAGGGGAAGCAGATAGAGACCGACTTTGGTCACTAATCTGTGACCCGGGTCTAACGTTTAATAATTATATTATTATTTTGAATATCATATAAATTATAAATAAATTTGATTTAAATTTAGCGACAAAGTTGGTATCTTTTCGGGTCAATATTGATCAAAATTAAAAATTACTTTTATATTTACAATCTAAATAATATAAATGTAATCCGTTAACACTTCTGTAATACAAGGGAAGAATACACTAAAATATACTCTAATATGCATATATATATATATATATATATATATATATATATATATATATATATATATATATATATATATATATATATATATATATATATATATATATATTGATTCATCGACTTATAACCTACTCAAATGCATCGTTGAAAATTAAAAATAAAATGCCTAGACTTATATCAATTAATCTGTTATGATTGATTCATCGACTTATAACCTAGTGATGAATGAATATAATTCATTAAGTCAGCTACAATACAAATAATGAATACAGTATCATGTAGTATAATATGATATATATGTAGTTAAAGTAGTATGAAGTGTGTGTGTTATATATATACACATACTAACATATGATATAACAAGTTATATATACGTTGTAGTATTATAGTAAAGTGTGTGTGTATACACACACACACACTCTCTCTCTCTCTTTGATAGTCGTATATATATAAGAACATGAAGCGCTAGGAACACAGGGCCGGGTTCTTTTAGGTATTGATACACTTGTAAATTGATTCATCGACTTATAACCTATTAAGATGCATCTTTGAATATAAAAAACAAAATGTTTCAACTTATATCAATTAGTATGTCATAATTGATTCATCGACATATAACCTAGTGATGAAAGAATGTAATTCATTAACTCTGCTATAACACAAGTAATGAATACAGTAGCATATACTATAACAAGCTATATATATATAGTTAAAGTAGCAGGAAGTGCGTGTTATATATTGTCACGACCCCAGTTCGTCCTCCATGAATTGTCGTGACAATACCTATTCCCTACGACTAGGTAAGCCTAACAAGTGCGGAAAACAATCGAAACCTTGCGGAAAGTATAACTTCAAACCAAGATTTAACAAAACGGAAACGAAATGTAAAGTGCCACTCGGCACATACAGCACAATATCTCAAACTTCTACAATACTATCCCAAAATCCAAAAACTCACGGGAGCACAAGCCGAGAGAAATATAGTAAAATGCTCTAACTCTGGAATGTTTATATCTACAGTATGATAGAAGGGCTAATACTATAAGATAGAATAAATATGGAGACTCTTCGGTCTGTGGACGCGGAAGATGTACCTCGAAGTCTCTAAAGCTCTCCCTGCCTCAATGATAATAAGCATGTGTAGCAGTACCTGGATCTGCACATGAACAACATGGAGAAAGGCCATGAGTACACCACAACACTACTCAGTAAGTGCCAATCCTAACCTCGGTTAGGTAGTGACGAGGAAGATCAAGGCCATACTGAGGTAAATATATGTATAATGATAATGTCACGACCCAAAATCCACTAAGGATCATGGTGGCGCCGAACACCGCTGTCAGGCAAGCGAACTAAATCATCAATTGAATTGGCTTCTTAATTACATTGAAATCTAGGATTTTTTTTCTTTCCATTTTTCATAAATAAAAGAAATTTACTACTTCAACTAAAATAAAATAATAAATAATTAATACAAATCTTTCGGAAAAAAATACCATCCCAGAACCTGGTGTCACGAGTGCATGAGCAACTACTGATAAGGAAAATATGTTACGATGTGGATTTTCCCACTATCAGGAGTCGTTATGGGCGCCTACTGTCGTAGCTAGGCAAGCCAAGCATTTAATATTTTTCCAATAACAACCCAACAATAATAATAATGACGAGTTTAAATAAAAGCAGAAGTATTTAAAACATAAATAAATGAAAACCTAAATTGCAAAAGTTTAATATTTCTCCACCCAAGACTGGTGTCATTATCTCACGAACTACTAAAGACTGCTACAAATAAGTCTGAATAAAAATACATAAATGTCTGTCTCGGTACAATGAAAACAAATTAAACACATAGAAAGGGAATCTGGCCCGCGAACGCTAGCTAGGCTACCTCGTAAGTTCCTGAACTGATGTCAGCTCCCAGTCAATATCCTACTGTTGTGGTCCAAAAGCTGCTCCGGTACCGTGATCTATAAAAAAGAGAACATAAGTATAGCATCAGCCGGATATAAGGTCCTTCGTGCTATACTTATGTTCTCTGGGGAGCATACTATGGGGGAAATACAGTCCGGATATAAGGTCAACAATTTAAGTAAGAAATCGGGCTATAACAATAATTAATGAGAACAGAAAAATTAAAAGTTGCACGGCATCAACCTTCGTGCTTTTACTCTCATTCTCACCAACAACAATCAAGTAAAGTGCACGGCATCAACCTTCGTGGTTTCCCTCGCATAACTCTCAAATCATGGCACATAATGACCTTTCATGCAAATATAATCGAAATATGTCACGGAATGACCCTTCGTGCTAATATAATCAAAATATGGAACGGAATGACCCTTCATGCAAATATAATCAAAACATGGCATGGAATGACCCTTCGTGCAAATATAATCAAAACATGACATGAAATGATCCTTTCGTGCAAATATAATCAAAGCATGGCACGAAATGACCCTTCGTGCATTATCACTCTTCCTCACCCAAATAGTAATTACAACCAAACGGGGCGAGGGAATAAACAAATAATAAGAAATGTCCCGGCAAGGAAAATACACAATTATACAAGTAAATTCCGATAAGGGAGCAACAACAATAACTTTCACATATCGGCAAAGAAGGTAATCAATATACCCAAACCATCCCGGCAAGGGAGTAATCATATTTCTTTCTATTTCTTTCATTTCTTATCCAATAGTCTTTTTATTGTTCGAACTAACACTCCAAAGGATTTACAATTTGCAATCATTTCTCATACTACTCACATTACATAGGATTTATCAATTAACATGGAAGAGCCACAACAATATCAGAATAAGTACAAACAAGGACCCACAATCATGCTAGACACCGGTGTATAAATACTCGTCACCATGCCTATACACCGTACTCAACACTTAACAATTAGCAAACAACTTCCTAATTCTATTTCCTCAAGCCAAAGTTAGATCAAATACTTATATTACCTCGGTCCAAAGAATAGCAATCAATCCTCAAATATCGCCTTTCCTCTACAATCCAACTCCAAAACAATGACATCTAGGCATAATTAATTCAATAATCCAATAAATACTCAATGGCAACATCTCATAACGTAGATATGAATTTCCTAACATTCTTCCAAAAATATCAAAATTCAACACCGGGCCCACATGATCCAAACACGAGGCTCGGACCCAAACCCAATCACCCATAACCCCCCGAGTTAAAATATGCAATTTGTTTTAAAATTCGACCCCAAATTGAGGTTGAATCTCCAAAAATTCTCAAAATCCTAACTCTACCCAAAACCCTTAATTTTAACTTTGATTTTCATGATTTAGGTCTAGGAATTCAGTAATTAATGAAGAGGAGTGAATGAATTAGGTGGGATATTACTTACCCAAAGACTTTGGTGAAGAAGAGATTCGAAAATTGCTTCTAGAGTTTGGAGAAGACAAGTTCTATGAAAGAATGGGAATAATCCCGTAATGGGTCTATTTTAAACTTTAAAAATCATAGGGAAAAAATAACCTTCGCATTTGCGGGAAAGGGGCCGCGTTCGCTAAGGGTAAGATGGGTAAGTCATCGCGATCGCGTGGAGGTAAACGCGAATGCGTAGAGGAAAAATGCTAGGGGGTCCAAGATTGGCCTATGCGAACGCATATCAAGGGAAGCGAACGCGATGGAGGAAACAACAAACCATCGCGATGGTGAGGGCCATAATGCTAACGCGAAGAAGGGATATATTGGGGCCCTAAATTTGGCTTATGCATTCGCGAGGGTTATGATGCGAACTTGAAGAAGGGAACCTGAAAGCATCACAAACTCATGCTAAAGGACGCGAACGCGAAGAAGAGGATGTCTGTGCCAAAATTGCAGAAAATCTGATATCATCCTAAGTCCAAAACCACCCCGAACACCTTCGAAAACACTCCTACGCCCTCGGGGCTCCTAATCAATCACACACACTAAATAAGAAACATCCTACAAACTTAACCGTGCGTTCAAATTGCTAAATAACATCAAAATCAATGAATCAAACCTCAAAATTATCATTTTTCATCCTAACTTCATAAACTTCAAATTTTAGATATTTAGGTCCGAAACACAACAAATGACCTCCGATTTCAACCAAACTTTACAGAGAGAGCTTAACACATATATAAGACTTGTTCTGGGCATTGAAACAAAAATACGAGCCCGATACTGTAGTCTTTTAATCAATTTTCCTTTCCATTTTCCTTAATAAATTTTAAAAAAACAATTTTAACGAAAAATTCTTTTCTCGAGTTCTAGACCTCGGATTTCGACTTCGGGCACAGCCCGAATCCCATACTTTTCTACGGACCCTCTGGGACTGTAAAATCATGGGTTCATGTCCGTTTACTAAAAATGTTGACCGAAGTCAACTTTAATCATTTTAAAGACATATTTTGAAACTTTTCACAGAATTTAACACATAATATTTCTGGCTATGCTCACGAACTACGCACGTAAGTCGAGGAAACTAAAAGTGAGGTTTTCAAGGCCTCAGAAGAACAGAAAATGAGAGAAATTTTGTGATGACCCATTGGGTCGTCACATTCTCCACCTCTAAAAGAATTGTTCGTCCTTGAACGGACAAAAGAGAGAAGTACCTTCGTCGAGAAATAGATAAGGATAACGGCTCTGCATATCAGACTGGGACTCCCAGGTCGATGCCTTAGGAGGCTGTTCTCTCCACTGGACACGCACTAAAGGAAAATGCTTCGACCTCAACTGTCGAACATGCTATAAGATAGCTATCGGCTCCTCCTCGTAAGACATATCCTTATCCAAGTGGACAATACTGAAATCTAACACATGGGATGGATCGCCATGATACCTCCGAGCATGGACACATGAAACACTAGATGAACAGTTGACAAGCTAGGTGGCAAGGCAAGTCTATAGGCCACCTCTCCCACGTGATTGAGAATCTCAAATGGGCCAATGAACCTAGGGCTAAGCTTGTCCTTCTTCCCAAATCTCATCACGCCCTTCATAGGCGATGGACGGAGCAATACTCATTCATCAACCATGAAAGCTACATTTCAAACCTTACGATCTGCATTTCTCTTTTGTCGTGACTGAGCCGAATGAAGCCTGTCGTGAATTATCTTGACCTTATCCAAGGCCTCTTGAACTAAATCTGTACCCAATAACTGAGCCTCTCACGGTTCAAACAATCCAACTGGAGACCGATATCGCCTACTATACAATGCCTCATATGGAGCTATCTAAATGTTGGACTGGTAGCTATTATTGTAGGCAAACTCTGCTAAAGAAAAGAACCGGTCCCACTAGCCTCCAAAATCAATGACATAGGCTTGGAGCATATACTCCAATATCTGAATAGTCCTCTCGGACTAGCCGCGCCTCTAAGGATGGAACACTGTGCTCAACTGAACCTGGGTGCCTAACTCCTGCTGAATTGCCCTCCTGAAGTGCGAGGTGAACTATATACCCCGGTCCAAAATGATAAATGTCGGCACCCTATGAAGGCGAACAATCTCTCGGATGTAAATCTCAGCTAACCTCTCAGATGAATACGTGGCTGCAACAGGAATAAAATGTGCTAACTTGGTAAACCTATCAATAATGACCCAAAAAGCATCAAAATTCTTCTGAGTCATCGGAAGTCCAGTAACAAAATCCATGGTAATCCTCTCCTATTTCCACTCGGGAAGCTCAATCCTCTAAAACAAACCACCAGGCCTCTGATGCTCACACTTGACCTAGTGACAGTTCAAACATCGAGTCACATATGCAACAATATCTTTCTTCATCCTACGCCACTAATAATGCTGTCGTAAGTCCTAGTACACCTTCACAGCGCCCGGGTGAAT
Source organism: Nicotiana noctiflora (assembly GCA_032618575.1). Taxonomy (NCBI): domain Eukaryota; kingdom Viridiplantae; phylum Streptophyta; class Magnoliopsida; order Solanales; family Solanaceae; genus Nicotiana; species Nicotiana noctiflora. Next base: position 103,876 of record JASVEL010000765.1, on the reverse strand, counting down.
AGAATACCGAGAACTATGGGCCTCCGCTAAGATCAACTCTCGAATCCCATCGACATTGGGCACACAAACTCGCCCCTGCAATCTCAAAATACCATCATCATCTAAGGTCACCTCCACGCTGCACCGTGTCTCTGAGGACACACTAATAGGGATCATCAAACTATCGATCACAGATACGCTCCAGTAATGAAGAACGAGCGACCGTGCAAGGTAACACTCTACCAGGCTCAGAAATATCCAACCTCACAAACCGATTGGCCAAGACCTGAATGTCCAAAGCAAGCTATCTCTGTCTGATCGGAACATAAGCAAGACTACCCATGCTGGCGAACTTCCTACTCAATGTATCGGCTACCACATTAGCTCTCTCCCGGTGCTACAAAATAGTAACATCATAATCCTTCAATAGCTCCAACCACCTCCACTGCATCAAGTTCAACTCATTCTGCTTGAACAAGTATTGCGGACTCTTGTGATTAGTGTACACCTCACACGTCACACCATATAAGTAATGCCTCCAAATTTTCAAAGCATGAACAATGGATGCCAACTCTAGATCATGGACCGGATAATTCTTCTTGTGGATGTTCAATTTCCTTGAAGCATAAGCAATGACTCTACCTCCTACATCAATACCGCCCCAAGCCCAATACGGGAAGCATCACAATAAACTGTATAGGGTCCTGAGCTTGTGGGCAAAACCAATATCGGTGCCGTAGTCAGAGCTGTCTTAAGCTTCTGAAAGCTCTCCTCACACTCGTCTGACCATCTAAACTGGCCACCCTACTGGGTCAATCTAGTCATCGGGGCTGCTATGGATGAAAATCCCTCCACGAACCGGCGGTAATAACCTACTAACCCCAAGAAACTCCAAATCTCAGTCGCTGATGCTGGTCGAGGCCAGTTCTTGACTGCCTCAATCTTCTTCGAGTCCACCTGAATACCCTCCGCTGATACAAAATGACCTAGAAATGCAATTGAACTCAACTAAAACTCGCACTTCAAGAACATAACATACAACTAACTATACTTTAGAGTTTGAAGAACCACTATGAGGTTCTGCTCGTGCTCCTCTTGGTTGCAGGAGTATACCAGAACACCATCAATAAAGATTAACACGAACAAGTCCAAGTATAGTCTGAACACTCGGTTCATAAACTCCATATATGCTGTTGGGGCATTGGTCAAACCAAATGACATGACTAAAAACTCATAATGCTCGTACCGAGTGCAGAATGCTGTCTTAGAGACATCAAACGCCCTAATCCTCAGCTGATGGTAGCCAGATCTCAAGTCTATCTTTGAAAACACCTTTACACCCTGAAGTTGGTCAAATAAATCATCAATCTTCGGCTATGGATACTTTTTCTTTATCGTCACCTTGTTCAATTGTCGGTAATCAATGCACATCCTCATCGATCTATCCTTTTTCTTCACAAATAGCACTGGTGCACCCCAATGAGAAACACTAGTCCTGATAATACCCTTCTCTAGCAAATCTTGCAACTGGTCCTTTAACTTCTTCAACTCTAGCGAGGCCATGCGATACAGCTGGATAGAAATGAGCTGCATGCCTAGGCCTAGATCATTACAAAAATCAATATCCCTGTCGGGCGGCATACCCGGCAAGTCTGAAGGGAAAACCTTAGCAAACTTCCGAACAATAGAAACAGAGTCAATAGAAGGAACCTTTGTGCTAGAATTGCGAACATACGCCAGGTGAGCTAAACAGCCCTTCTCGACCATGCGTCGAGCCTTTACATATGATATAACACCACGGGTGGCATATCCTGGGGTCACTCTCCACTCCAATCGAGGTAAATCTGGTAAAGCCAAGGTCACGATATTGGCGTGACAATCCAAGATAGCATGATACGGGAACAACCAATCCATCCCTAACATAACGTTGAAAGCTACCATGTCTAAAACCGACATGTAGTCCGATCCATACATGTATATGCATATTCACACATACCACTCGAGGCCTGAAAGCTTCCTCACATAACTCGTCATGTCCTCAGATATGGCCCTTGGCCCCAATCAGACCAACAAATAATCAAAAAGCCCCTTCGGGCATCAGTAAAATAATGATACTCAGCTCAAATGATAGTTTAAACATAAGTCAAAAACTCTAGGTTTGAGTAAAATATAGTTGAGTTCAAAAACAGAATAAATCACACGGACTGAGTTCAAATAGTATTTCAAACAGTGAGGGAAAAATAGCGACGATAGTTCATAAAGAGTTTCAATAATCGGTAATAAGCCCAAGTATAGCAATAAGCCCAAATTATAATGATAACATCAAATCATTACAATTTACGCAGTGAAAACCAACAATCAGGACAGACCAAGTCACGATTCCGAATGTTGCGGTACCCCACACTCAGGTCCAGTGTGCTAGTCACCATAATATAGCACTAAGATGTGCAAATTCGGGGTTTCAAACCCTCAAGACATCATTCCCACGTATTAGTCACCCCGAACCGGCGAAACTCAAGTCCACGACGGCTTTGCTCCTCAAACCGGCCTCCACGCGCGTCAAAACTAGCCAAAAATAGAGCAAATACATCACAATGTGCAAATGAGACAATACTCAATCGAAAATAATCGAATTATAGTAAGAACCTTGAAACTAGCAAAACCCGAGCCCCGGGCCCGCTTCTCAGAAAATTAAAACTCACATTTTCGGAATCCTCGTCTCGCCACGAGTCCATAAATATAAAATTTATCAAAATCAGAGTTCAAATGGGCCACCAAATCCCAAATTTATATAGCAAAAACCAAGCCATAATTTCTTCAATTTTATGCCCAAATTCAAAGAAATAATGAAAGATTCTTTGATAAAATCATGAATTTAACTCATAACACTTACTTCCAATCGATTCCTAGTTGAAACCCTCTTAATTCCTTGCCAAAATCTCCCAAGCTTGCTAAACAATGGAGGAAAATTAACCCAAGTTGCGAATGAAATGTTATAAAAACAGGACTGCCCAGGTGACCTTTGCTCTACTCGAACGCGAAAAAGAGGTCGCGAACGCGATGGCTTAATCCCTCAACCTTTGCAAACGTGGAGTCCCTAATGCGAACACGAAGCACATTTTCCAGACCTGCCAAATTTCCTTGTACGCGAACGCGTCAACTGGACCGCGACCGTGAAGAACCAACAGCTTCCACTACGCGAACGCGATACGACCCCAAGCGAAATGCGATAAGACAAAATTCAGGCCTTCTCCAGATCACTCTATACATTCGCATCCATTACCACGCGAACGCGATGAACAAAAGTCTGCAATACTTATAGCAGAAAAACGGATCTCAATACCAACCAAAAATGATCCGTTTGAACCCCTGAAATCACCCTGAGGCCCCCGGGACCCAATCAAAACCACCAACCTATTCCAAAACATCATACGAACTTGATCCAATTATAAAACATACCCCACAACACAAAAATCATCAAATCAATGTGGATTCAAGCCTAAGTTTCAACTATAATTTCTGAAACCAACATCCAATCAAAAACCCGACCAAACGAGGTCCGAATGATTTGAAAATTTGCCGACATATCCAAAATCATTTAACGTAGCTACTGCAACTCTTGGAATTCCATTCTGACTCCCGGATCAAAATCTCACCTATCAACGGGATTCCGCTAAAATTTAACTTCGCCAATTCAAGTCTATTTCTACACCGGACCTCCAAATTAAATTCCGATCACTCTCCCGAGACATAAATCATCCCCCGAAGCTATCCGAATCACTGGAATTTGCATCCGAGCCTTCTAACCACATAGTCAACTTCTGGTTGACTTTTCTAAAACAAGCTTCCTTCTACGAGCTTATGTGCCTTATTTTCAACCAAAACCAACTCAATTACACCCGATCAACTCTAACACTGATATAAAACATGAAGCATCACAAATAATGGAAAAACGATGTGGTAACTCCCGTGACGACGGGCCGGATCGTTACATCCCCGAAATATTAACAAATGATTGGTCAAAAGTATTTTGGCCTGCTCCCACAACTCTAGGCCCACCAACTTTATTTCGTTGGCCCAAGTGCATGGGCAACACTAGAAACATTAATTAACTAGTGTTCGTTAAGAAGTTAAGATAATAATAATAATAATAATAATAATAATAATAATAATAATAATAATAATAATAATGTAATATTTTGGGTTTTCAGTTTACCCTCGTGTTCGATTCGGGGAAATTCAAAAATATTCAAATTTACAAGTGATCATTCTAAAATAGTCACAGTTTTAAAAGTAATCGAAATTTAGTCATTTTTCATATAAAGATAAATCTGAACAAAATACTGTTCAAAATTCGAAAAAATACTCCAATATATTATACTAGAGTTCCAGCATAAGTACATTGGAACTCTAGTATAATATACTAGAGTTCCAGTATACTTATGCCGATACGGTCCAGCATAATATACTGGAGATTGGAACATCAGTGCTCCAATTTTCAGTATATTATACTGGAACTTTCCGCATGGTGGAGTTCCTGCATAATATGCTAGAAGTTCATACACAGGTGCACCGATCTCCAGCATATTATGCTGAAGCTTTTCGTGTTGCAGCAAAATAGCAGCTATTTTTCAGTGACTTTATATCGCTGACTATTTTTGAACCTTTTTATTTGTCAAGGACGTAATTTTTTTTTCTTTTCTTTTCAATTTGTGATACTATATAGCTTGAACCTAGTTCCTTTTGCTCTAATACCAAATTGAATTGTGTGATCAAGCAATATAAAACTTAATATATATTTATCTGTGAAGTTGTTAAATTGATCTATCAAAAATAGAAGGGGCTGTTTATTGTCTTAACTCTCACCTGGTTTTTTCATAAAGCACAACTAATTCTAGTTATTACTAACAATAATTGTATCTGCGTACATTTTTTATCTCAAAACATACTTTTGCCTTTGTCTTATGAGTGTTTGCTGCGGAGACTTGTTTTAAGCTAACTTGTTGAATTATTCGAGCACTGAAAGTATATAAAGTCTCTTCGTAGCAAGTCATATATGGTAACTTAAAAAGAAGAATAACCTGCTATAATTGCTTTACTTGAATTGATAGTGTAGTTTTTCTTTTAAACATTGTCACTAAAGATAACTTAAATCCTAAAATGCTTGGAATTATGAAGGGGTGGAAGGTTCTAATTGCATTATACTTGTGGATTTTGTTTCACTTTTAATGTAGGGTTTATGTTGTTAGTTGAGTCAAATAACATTAGAAAAAGGGATATACTAAATTATATAGTGGTATTGCATCAATTTTCAATCAGGAACATGAAGAATAGTGGTGAATTATGTAAGTGCGGTTATGGTGCTCTAAGACATCTTGATTAATCCTGATTATGGCAGACACATTTCTAATCATTTGGCTTTAGGCAATGCCTGAGAGTCACATAAATATCTTATTACGATGTACTCAAAAGACTTTGATTGAAGCCACCTATTGTCAGTGGCCAACATTTTTTTGTGTGATGTGATGCATAAACTATACTTGACTTTCATTTGTTTTCAGCATGTAAAACGTGCAAATTTTTGCATCACTTTAGATTCCACTTCTTAATACTGATGTACTATTGAAGATATTAGTTTAATTTAATATCTTGGGGTCGTTTGGTTCACTTTCACTTGTGAAATATAAAAGAATATTTTATGGGCAAGAATATTCGATAGATTAGTTATCCGATCTTCTATACGGGATAACTAATTTTATCATTTTTATATAAAATTTATTCCACCTTACCATTAGTTCATACTCGGTACAAACATAAAATAATTATATAATCTTATATTTTATCTCGGGATTAGAATCCTTATCGATCCCGATAACCGAACGATCATTGAAGGTGTAGCGAAGTTTTTATACTATTCAATAACCTAAAAAATACGCATAAGTAATTTATTCATAATAAATAAAATTACTAACCTAAAAATTAAGACAGACATCATATTACAACAGTTAAGAAAACATTTAGGGTCATTTTTGGTATAAGACATACGTAGATATAACAACAACAACAACCCAGTATAATCCCACTTAGTGGGGTCTGGGGAGGGTAGTGTGTACGCAGACCTTACCCCTACCTTGAGGTAGAGAGGCTGTTTCCAAATAGACCCCCAGCATCCTTCCCTCCAAGAACTACCCACCTTGCTCTTGGGAGACTCGAACTCACAACCTCTCGGTTGGAAGTGGGGGTTGCTTACCATCAGAGCAACCCCTCTTGTCTGACATACGTAGATATAGTGTTGCTATAAAAATTTTAATACCACCTTAATACTTTGTTTGGTTAGTAAATGTGGTATAAATTATCTCGGAATTATAATGAGTATTAGGAATGACTTATACTTTGTTGGGGGTGGGGTAATGAGTGCCGGAATAACTTATTGTATATTTTTCTTATAATTATGCAATTATTATTTTTAATATAACATACCAAACAGTAAATAATACCAAATAATTAATCCTAGCATAACTTATCCGAACATAAACCATATTCAAATCAAACTCGTAGCATAAACAGATTTTTAATTGCCTACATTATATTATGAATCTCATAGTTTAGATTAACAAAATGCGATAATCATAGGTTGCACCAAGAAAAGTACTTTCAATATTGGGCTAATAAATGGCTTATTTTCTCTTATATACAGCTGACCTAATGAATACCATTTTTGTCTTCTATACGTCCAGAGATCCCTTCAAATTAATTTAAGAGGAGTGTTAAATGGGCGGACCGACTTTGGACAGGTTAAAATGAATTGAGTTAATAATTAGACAGGTTATTGTCGATTTTAGACGAGTCAAAATAGGTTGAGTCAAGTTGACCCGTTCAAAAGTTACTTGGGCTAAGATTGTTTGAGTTAAGATAAGCTAAAACTTTAGGTCATATAGCCCAACCCACCCAATAACCCGTTTGGCCAAGCTTCTCCAACCCTAGAAGCACTTTTTTGTTGAAAAAAAATGTTTTTTTTTAAGTTGAAATGTTTTGCCAAGCTTTTTGATGAAAAAAAAAAGTGCTTTTGAAGAAAAGCATAAGCAATTTTGGATAAGCAGAAAAAGTAGCTTATCTCCAAATGCATTTTTCTTTAAAAACACCTTTGAGAAAAATACACTTAGAAGCAGTTTTTAAAAGTTTTGGCCAACCACTAATTGCTGCTTAGAAGTACTTTTCAGATTAATTAGCCAAACATAAACTGTTTCTCGCCAAAAGTATGTTTAAGAAAAACATTTTTGAAAAAAAGCACTTCTTAAAATAAGCTGATTTTTGCAGCTTGGCTAACACATGCTGCAACTCTTATCAATCTTTACTTAATATTTGTTATTTACTCATGAATCATATAGTTATTAAATAATCTTTTTTTTTCTTTTATTATGGTCAAATATAACATATGAAACAAAAAAAAATTATTTCTAAGGTATTTTGACAAAGTTATGCATGGATCAAGTTGGGCTAAAAGTTAACCCAACTTTAAATGGGTTGAGATGGATTGGATCAAGATGTGTTGACACTACTAGAAAACTGGCATATTTCGTCCAAAGCATACCGATCAAAGTCAGTTAAAAAAACAATCGAAAATTAAGTAAATTGGTCGCAAAAGTCAACAAAAATATTTTTGACACCACAAAATAGTGGTCCCACAATAAAAAATAAAAATTTCGATTGATTTCGGTTCAAAAATTTGAAATTATGATTTCCCTCCTAAGGAAATTGGTTTTTAATATAACAAAAATTGTATATATTAATTAAATTAACAATCGAAATAAAATATAATTATATATTTTTGAACGAGTTCGGTCGGAAAAGTAATTTTAAAATAATTAAAATATAAATTTTACAATATTACCGATCGAAATCGGTTGGGTTTTTGTCAATTTATATAAATAGCTTGTAAATATATATATATATATATATATATATATATATATATATATATATATTTCCGATCGAATTCGGTGGAAAATTATGAATTTAAATTTATTTATTCAAATAAATTAATAATTTATTACAATTTACAAAAAAATTATATATTTGAATAAAATTATTATTTATTTAAATTCTGACCGATTTCAGTCGAAACACGTTAGCATCCTTCATTTTTCGACTAATTAAGTAGTCGAAAATCGATCGCTTGTTAACAATTTTCGACCGATTTTGATTGGTTTTTTGGACAAATTTAAGCAGTTTTTTAGTAGTGGCACAGGTATGAGTTTAATAAATAGGCGGATTAATAACCAGTCCAATCTTGGGCAGGTTGGGCGGTCAGTTGGACTTGGGTTAAATTTGACTGTCCTAAATAACACTTAATTTAAGTATTTCAAGTCAAGTAGACTGTGTACCTATAAATATAAGTAAACCATCATGAGGTAGAAAATGCTAATAATAAGACTTACACGGTGCAAATCTGAATTAGTGAGAACCTATATCGGACATCTATGGGAAATCAAAATAAAAATAAAGTAAAATATGTGTAGTATTTTTTTCTTTCTTTTATTTTGTACAGCTAAATGTTTGTTGTCTCATATGCGCCTCACGTACCAGTCGTTTACATCAAATTGCTTGCAAAACACAAATGAATACTTGCATGGGATGAGAGCATTTTTAGTTCTAAGGGTAGAAAAATCTGAGCAAATGCCATGTTAGTCATTAGATTTGGTTGATGCTATTCTTTTGTGCATTATTGAGAATCTAAATGATTAGTTAGTGACATAACATTTGTATATTATGTTTATGCATTTTAATGTCATTCATGGCAAATGCCATGTTAGTGATTTGTAGAAAATTCATTTTTTTTTTCAAAAGCAGTAGTATGGTATGAAAGCTTGTAATAATCCAATTTAGCTAAATCCTGTGAGCAACCAATTTTATGGCATGTTACCAAATAATCATAGAAATGAAAAGCAGAATCTTATAACACATTTCCTATTTGACCTGATTAGAGTAAGAAATTGGCTTTGATATATAGCTTTACTTTAGTTTATTAATGATAGAGGAGCTAACTAGACAGAATATGTTGGCCTCTTGTCCTTAGTTTTATAATAGTCAGTTAAGTCATGTCCTGTTTCAATGAACTACCTTCACATGTGTTGTTCTCCTTTCCATGTCAAGTACTAGTCTAAATGCATTTGCACCTAATTAATTATAAGCTTTTCTTTTTATTCTAATTAATGTTTTTGCTTTGGAATGTCTCCTTCATGATTCAATGTGCGAATATTCAAGAAAGCATTTTAAAATGGCTATATAACATCCGAAAACTGAACGATGTTTTGTTATAAAATTAAATGTACAGTCAATGTGTACAAACCGAACCAATGTCGGATCCAGAATTTTCAAACAGTAGGTGCTCAACTATTTTTAATCTAAAAATTACTACTGAGATTGGGTGCTCGGTTAATATATTTATATAATTTTACTAGTTTTTTATACAAGTAATAGTATTTGTCTCTAAAAGTAATGGGTGCTCAAGCACCCAAAACTTATAAGTAAATCCGCCACTAAACCGAACCGAATTTTGGATCGTGATAAGCTTCTTCCCACAATCCTAAAGCCAGAGAAACCACGCCTACCAACTACAATTTGGCCCCAAAATTCCACCGGGGAGTGAAGAGGAAATAGTATGTTGCCGTGCATGTGACTCCTCGTTATTTGCCCTTTCATACATAAAGACAAGTTTCTTCCATATTTTTGCATGGTACATTTTTGTTGGAAACCATCAGCACAATCTACTCAAGCATAATTGGTACTGTAAGTTTGTCATGTATAGAATCTCATGAATAGTTATAAGATTTTTGTCTGATTTTGAAGTACCTGCTACTTTTTAGTCAGCATGTTGCGATTGAAAAAAACAAATGCAGGTATAACATTTATTTCAAGGGCAAAGATACTTATATTAATATTAATAAAATAGGCATTGTGCTAGAGTACAAGACCCATAGAAATGCTATTAGTACATAATAGCGCCATGCCATTTAGAGCATTATCATTAGTTAGATTGTTGCACGCATACATACTACACGAATGAAAATAGTTACAACCTTTCTTATCTTTACAATACATATCTAATGCATAGTTAGGAGGCTTAGCAAAATAGATAGATATATTATAACTAGGATATTGTATAGCTTCCTTGGACAACTTGTGTGCCTTCCCTTCATAGAAGTTGTGCTTCATTATGATCTCCCCCTCCTCCATTGCCTTTTCCATTAAGCATCCGCATTCATAAATTAAATCATTGTAAGTAGGATAATCTTCTTCTAAAAAGCAAATCACCTCTGTGGCATCCTTCTCTATTTCACATGGTGTGAACTTTTCCTTGATAATTGTTTATAGTGCTTGATGGAAAGTTAGGAGTTTTGCTTGTTATTGCGTATGATTCCGCCGATGCCTCCATGTAAATATTCGTCGTTGAAAGCTCCATCAAAATTGACCTTGTACCAATTCCTAGTAGGCGGATGCCATTTGACCTTCACCTTAATGAAAATATTACTAATAGTATGTTTAGTAGTTAGTAAAATATATTTCAGTGTTTGATCAAACAATTTAGTGGTGCTGCTATTATGGGTAGTATTATTAACATTGTTGCCATTCATGATTTTTCAGATTGACCATAATGCAAATGGAAAAATATCCTCCCAAGTGTTAAATTATTTGGTATATTTGGTGTTTTGTTTTTTAGGAAAAGATCCAGTGTTGTTGTGGCATAGGGTTGGAGAAAGGTATCCCTATAGATTCCTAGAAATATTTTGCCGCCTTACATTCTCAAAATATGTGAAGTAGGGGTTCACTCCTATCTTTGCATATTGGGCAATTGTGTCTATGTTGATATTAATTTTTCCTAGGTAATCCCTCGTAGAATGTCTTGAGTGGTAACACTTTCATACAAAAAACCTGATTTTCATAGGACATTTCATTCCTCATATCCATGCAAAAGTAATACTTGTATGATTATATGTGTCAATCAATTTGTAGCAGGAAGAGATCGTGAATATCCCACTAAGATTTGTACTCCATATAATCTTACTAGAATGCGTGGTGGACGCGGTTAGTGAGTGCATACTATTCAAAACATTGTTGGGAAGATCGAATGGCATGTGAGCTGGATCCCACGTATTATTTTTTTTGGATGTATTTTATTTTCAAACCACTCTCCTTATTATTGAGGGGGGCTACTATATTTTTTCTTAATTTTGCAAATTTAGGGATCCGGTTGGTATCCCATATAGATACATTTGTATGATTATTTACACGCCATCTTATACCATGTTGACAACAATTTTACCCTTTAGGAGGCTTTTCCAAGTATGTGAAACCCCTTTGATGGATTAAATGCAGTTATAACTGACAAACAAAGTGACTGATATTGCGCACCCTGTTTCTTTTTATGTAAATTAAAGTTGCATGGAAATTAGTAAAAAAAAAAAAAAATTGGACCCAAACTTTAAACAAGTAGCGATATTAGTAGCTATAAAAATATCTCATTAAGAAAAAGAAAAAATAAGTTTAATATTTAAATTATTTTCAAACATTGTAAGTTATTTTTCTTTTGATCAGAACATATTAAAAAAAAAAGTATCACATAAACTAGAATATATAAAGTTAAGTATTTTTTAGGGAGGGTGCAACGCTAGATTAAACGGGGATGTAGTCTATATGTTCCTGAAAACAAGTCAATGAATGAAATTCATAACTAGCTATAAGGAGTAGCCATACGATCGACCAACTTTACTTTGATGAATAGTGGCATTGTGACGATCCAAAAGTTTATCACTTATTTTTAATTAAATTATGTATCTAAGAGGCCTTGAAAATCTCAATTAGAGTTACAACGATTTACGTGCATAGTCCGGGCGCATTGCCGGAAAGCTTAAATATAAAAGTCTGTGAAAAAATGCAATTTTTTTTTGTTAAAATGAATAAATTTGACTTTGATCAATATTTTGGGCAAACGGACCCAGACCCGTAATTTGATGGTCCCTAAGGGGCCGTAAAAAAATATGGGACTTAGGCGTATGCCCGGAATCGAATTCCAAGGTCCCGAGCTTGAGAAATAAATTTTAAAGGAAATTATTTTCAGTAATGTTTAAAAAATTAGAAATAAAATTTGATTAGGAAGCAATGGTATCGGGCGCATCTTTTTGTCCCGGTGCCTGGTACAAGTCTTATATATGTTTTAAGTCCTTCTTGTAAAATTTGATTGAAAACGGACGTCGTTTGACGTGATTCATACTTGAATTTATAAATTTGAAACTCGATGAAGTTTGAGAAAAAAATCATGATTTTGAGGTTTGATTCATTGTTTTGAGGTTATTTAGGCGATTTGATCACATGGATAAGTTCGTATGATGCTGTTAGTTAGTATGAGTGTTTTGTTAGGAGCCCCGAGGACTCGGGAGTGTTTCAGATATGTTTCGAGAGGTTTTGAACATATAAAAAATTTCAGGTTTTTTTTATGTTCAGTGCCTAGGGATTTTATTCTTCGCATTTGTGTGGGACCTCTTGCGAACGCATAACGCATAATTACCAGGAGTTCATTTTCATTTTCGCGAACATGAAAGTGGTGACGCGAACACGAATTTGAGGGGGGTAGACCCTTCGCGAACGTGTCCCTCCTCCCGCGAACGCGTAAGGTTGAGGGGGGTGGGATCTCCAATTTAAGCTACGCGAACGCGATCACTGGGTCGGGAACGCGTAGGTGTTCAGACCTGACCCATTGCAAATGTGAGATTCCCATCACGGACGCAAAGGGAAATTTTGCCTAGTTATTTTAAAACTTCAAAAAAGAACCCATTACACGACTTTTATAAAAATATCATCAACCCTTCTTCTCCAAAGCTGCTAGGCGATTTTTGAAGCATTTCTTCACCAAAGTTTCTTGGGTAAGCATTGTTCAACTCGTTTTCTTCATTTTCCATCAACATTTATTGAATTTCTAGGCCTAAAACATATGATTAAGGATAGAAAATTAGGGATTGGGTAGAGTTAGGGATTTTTGGTTTTTCTTGATTTAGACCTCATTTTTTGGGGTCGAATTTGAAGATAAATTATATCTTCGGGCTCGTAGGTGAATGGGTGATTTGATTTTTGTCCAAACCTCGTATTTTGGCCAAGTGAGCCTAGGGTCAATTTTTGAGTTCTTGGAAGAATGATGGAAAAGCTATAATTAGGCACTGGATTCGAATTGTTAAGCATTATTTGATGTTATGAAGTCATTTAAATAGATACAATTGATTTGGAGTCGAGTTCGAGAGGAAACGCGATGTTCGAGGCTTAAGTTGGCCGTGGAAATTCGAGGTAAGTGTTTAGTCTAACCTTAGCTTGAAGGATTAGGAGTTGTGTCCTATTTGCTATTTATTTCTTGTTGAGTACGTATAGGCATGGTGACGAGTATCTATACGTTGGTGTCAAGCATGACTGTGAGTCTTATATTGTGATTTTCATGACTTCGTTGTAATAGTGATGCCTTGGTGGGTATTTCAATTTGTTGTGTAAAGTTGTGGAAAGAATTGTGACTTTTGAACATTGAGGAGCGTTGGCTTTAGTTGTAGAATGAATTGTGAAAGTATAAGTGATAATTGAACCTCTAGAGCATTGGCTCGAGTTGTGAAGTGAATTGTGAAGTAAAGTAAGAAAGAGAAGAGATCATTATGTTGACCCCTTGGCGGGCTATTGTTGAGTTGTACTTCCCTTGCATTGTGTTCTTTAGTAATATTACGGATTCTTAGGTTAATGATTCTATGTGTTGAGTAAGGACTATAGTTACAGTTGAGGTAGTTAGGTGTTGTAATTGGTTTTGTTATTGGTGAGGTAGTTATGTGTAGTAACAAGTTTGGTTATACTTATGGTAGTTAGATGTTATAACATGTTGGTTATAGATGTGATAGTTAGATGTTGAAACAAGTTTGGTTATAGTTGTGGTAGTAAGATGTTGAAACAAGTGTGGTTATAGCTGTTTCTCCCTTACCATGACGTAATTACTGTCACGGGTGGCATTCCATCTATGCCCCATGACCCCTTGGGCGCGCCCCGTGGCATCCTAGCAAGCCTACCAACGCCTAGAGCCACGGACGGCCCAGTGGTCTTGGCCGCGCCAAGTGACAAGCGTGTAGGTGCCTCTGTCTCACCACCGATATTCATTGCCAGCGCCTGGCCACAGGCAGATTCCAACAATGTCGTTCATGCAGACAATGCCGTGCGCACGGGCCGTAATGCCAAAGATAATGCTGCTAAAAACAGATATGTTGCTGCTTTTTAGAAAACAAAGTCATTTTCATTGTAAATATAAAGTATTTTTATTTCATTCACACGCATTATGTTCCCCTATCTTATTCAAGTCTAGTCATGCAGCTTACGTTTATTTTTTTTAAGTATTATTAGGGGGAATCAAGCAATCAAAACTATCTAGCAAGCAAGCAATTATCTATACTGGTGTCTCTCCCCCTCGACACCACTTTGCTTTTCTGTAATAGCTTTCAGTAATGCAATCAAGCTTTCTTGAAATCTCAATCCTTATTTATGTTCTCTAAATTGCTCTTGATATTGGTTTTCCCGTATGGCACGAACAATCTAGTCTAGCATACCGTGGGGACCTCAATTGGCGGATAGCAACTGCATAAACATCGGTTGCTTAGCCTTACGTTGCTCTTCTATAGAATCTCAGGAAGGCGCCACATAACAGTTGGTATCAGAACCTAGGATCGACATCGGAGAAGGGAACATATTGATATTACCACCATTTTTGACCATGGTGAATCATGGGGACCACATTGCGGCTCTCGATGGACGGTTGAGGTTTTGCGGCAAATTGTAGATACGATGCAGGAACTAAGAACCAGCATACTACAAAGGTTGGACTACCTGAACCGTGGGGAGCTTCAGGTCGAAGTTGATGTTGAAAACATCAATCACGACTCTGAAGGAGACCGGCAGATGGCAGCCACAGAGGCAACCAAAATTTTTGAGAAATTCGAGGGGCTCCAACAGGAGCACACCGAGGATTTAGCCCACAGGGCACAAGAGGTAGAAAAGATGACTGCCATGCAATAAACTATTGACAAATTGATAGATCGGCCCAATGTTATCAATGCTTCTCTACAGGGCCTACTCCGATGAGGTGGAAACCAAATCAGAGGTGTTGTGAACTCTGTTTCCACGACAAAGAAACTGAAAATTCCTGAGCCAAAGCTATACAGTGGAGCTAGGAATGTCAGGGAAGTGGAAATCTTTTTCTCTGATGTCGAACAATATTTCGATGTTGTTGAGGAACTGGAGGAAGCTAAGAAGGTAGAAACTGCTGCCTTATACCTTTAGGGTGATGCTAAACTCTGGTAGAGGGTGAAGTTAAAATCCATCAAGGCCGGTGAAGATGCTCTCGAGACATGGGCAGAACTTAAGGCAGCCATATGCTTGCAGTTCTTCCCCAAGAACGTGGAATACAATGCAAGGAGAAAACTATAGGTGTTTCGCCAGACAAAATCAGTGCGGGACTATGTGTGAGAATTCGCCGCACTCATGCAAAGAATACTCGACATGGGGGACAAGGACAAACTCTTCACCTTCATAGAAGGGTTGAATCCTTATACCCGTGTGGAGCTACAAAGACAAAAGGTAGATACCCTTCCCAAGGCAATCCAAGCAGCTGGATGCCTTGAGGAGTATCAAATGGAAGCTCAAAAGGATAGGCCTCAGCCGCCTGCCCGAGCAAGGTTCAAAAGGGGCCAGCCTAGCAATGGTGGTCCTAGCAAAAGTGGGGGAGATCGGAACTCAAACAAATCTAGAGCCCCTTCTTCAGGCAGCAACAGTGCTGCTTCAAACAACAATGACCGAGGGAGAAAGCCTCCTTAAGTATGCCATCATTGCGACGGCCCACATTGGAACAATGAATGCCCATATGCACAGATGAACGCCCATTGGGAAATTGATGATGGGACCGATAACGACTCAGATGATGGAGACCAGACTGAACCAGTAGGTGCCTTCAATGCAATTGTTGGTTCCATCTCTAAGGCATTAGCGGAGACCAGTGCTGGTATCCATAAGAAGAGGGACCCACGTCTAGTCACGAAAAAGGGAAAAAGAAGGCGAATGAAGAGACTCATCCTAAGCAAGAGAGAACCTTAATTTTCATCAAGATGAAGGTGAATGGCAAGCCCATTCAGGCTATGATAGACATGGGTGCTACCCACAACTACTTAGCCTCGACTCAGGTGGAGCGCCTTGGACTGGTTGTAGGGAAAGGTAAAGGCACTGTCAAGGCTATCAACTCACCTCCCCAGCCAGTGGGTGGAATAGTCAAAGAGGTACCGGCGAAGCTTGGCCCTTACGAAGGAAAATTCAACCTACGAGTTGTGATCATAGATGACTTTGAGCTGATTGTTGGGATGGAATTCCTAAGTCAAACCAATACCATGCATGTACCATTTTCAGACATGATATTGATGATGGGAACTAATAGTGCCAAGCCCTGTATTATCCCATGCCTGCCCATGAAGATGACCGTTGAGAACATCTCGGCTTTGCAACTGAAGAAGGGGGTCAAAAGGAATGAGCCTATGTTCCTGGCAACCCTCTATATTGAAGATATAGGATGCTCCTCAGGCCTCATTCATAAGCCCGTAAAGGAGTTACTACTGTAGTTTGAAGATTTCATGCCACAAGACATGCCAAAGCGGCTCCCGCCTAGGCGCACTATGGACCATGAAATTGAGTTAGTGTTGGGCGCGAAGCCACCTGCCTGGGCGCCTGACAAAATGTCACAACCCAAACTCACCGAGCTTTGGAGAAAATTGACAGAAATGCTAGATACAAGGATCATTGTACCCTCAAAGTCCCCATATGGGTCCCCTGTTCTATTTCAAAAAAAACATGATGGCAGCCTGCAACTCTATGTGGATTATCGAGCTCTTAACAAAATCACTGTAAAGAACAAGTACCATATTCCTTTGATGGTATAATTGTTTGATATACTAGATGGTGTGACGGTGTTCACCAAGATAGAACTCAAGATTGGTTACTGGAAAGTTCGGATCGCAGAGGGCGATGAGCACAAGACGACTTGTGTAACAATATATGGTTCATACAATTTCCCGGTCATGCCGTTCGGCTTGACTAATGCTCCAGTCACATTTTGCACCCTGATGAACCAAGTCTTCCGAGAGTACATTGACGAATTCGTGGTGGTCTAGTTGGATGACATTGTGGTATATAGCCAAACGTTGGAAGAACACATAGTGCATTTGCGGAAGGTCCTAGCCCGTTTGCAGGAGCATGAACTATATGCGAAGCTATACAAATGCTCTTTTACTCAGAAGCAAATTGACTTCCTTGGACATATCACTGAGGAAGTACGTTTCAAGATGGACCAACAGAAGATTCAGGCCATCACAAATTGGCCGCCGCCTAAGGATGTCCATGCCTTGAGGGCGTTCCTTGGCCTATGCAAATTCTACCGACGGTTTGTAAAGAACTACTCCCTTATCGCAGTTCTATTGACAGAACTCCTCAAGAAGGTCACACCTTAGGATTGGGGACCAAGGAGAGCGGAGGCCTTCAATGCATTAAAGGCGGCTGTGTCTAGTAGTTCTGTCTTGGCCCTCCCTGATTTGGCCAAGCCGTTCGAGGTACAAATAGATGCATCTGACTATGCTCTTGGTGGGCTCTTAATGCAAGAAGGGCACCCCACATCATACGAGAGTCGAAAGCTGAAGGATTCAGAGTAGCGCCATGCCACCCATGATAAAGAATTATTGTCTATCGTCCATTGTTTGCGCCTTTGGAGGCACTATCTGCTAGGAACCACGTTCATGGTCAAGACAAACAACACAACTGTAAGCCATTTGATGACCCAGCCAAAGCTAAATGGTCGATAGGCCAGGTGGAAGGAACTCCTAGCTGAATTCCATTTCAACTAGGAGTACCACAGTGGAAAGACCAATCATGTTGCTGATGCACTCAGTCGGAGAGCTGACCTAGCATCGGTGTGCCTACTCGCCACCCTAAGGGGAACCGAAGTAGCCACCTCCATCAAGGACCAGATACATGATCTACTCACATAGGATCCCGTTGTTTAGTATTTTGTTGATTTGGTAGGAAAGGGAAAGACTCGCCAGTTCTACGTGGAAGATGTCTGAAAGTCAAAGGGAACCAAATTTATGTTCGGAAAGGAGGAGATCTGCGGAGGACTCTTCATGCGGAAAGTCTTGATACTCTGTGGGCTGGCCATCCCGGTGAAGAACACACTATGTCTTTACTTCGTCGTTCCTATTATTGGCCTCAAATCGTCGATAATGTCGCTCAGTATGTGAAGACCTGTCTAGTATGCCAGAAGGACAAGTTAGACCGCTTGACACAAGTGGGACTCCTGAAACCACTAGCTGTCCCAAAGAGACATTGGGAAAGCTTTTCCCTAGATTTGTTCACCGGATTGCCCAAGGTCGGAGATCTCACAACTATCTTGGTTGTGGTAGACCGGTTTTCCAAATATGCCACCTTTATTGTAGCCCCACAATATATATCATCAGAAGATACAACTCGACTTTTCTTTTCTCATGTCGTTAAATATTGGGGCCTGCCCAAAGAAATTGTTAGTGATCCGGACTCACGCTTCACTAGCAACTTTTGGACCCAACCTTTTAAGTACCTTAGGTCAAAATTGAGTCATAGCTCAAGTTTTCATCCACAATCTGATGGCTAGACGGAGCGGTTCAATGCTATGTTGCAGGAATATTTCCGCCACTTTGTAATCGTATCGCAGAAGAATTGGGTGAAGCTTCTGGATGCTGCTCAATTGTGTTTCAATTCGCAATAAAGCTCTAGTACAAACAAAAGCGCTTTTGAAATTATTACCGGACAACAACCGCTACTCCCACACATTGTGAATGCACCAAACATAGCTAATTCTCCTCGAGCTACTAGCTTCTCAAAAGAGTGGAAGCGAAATCTAGAGATAGTGCGGAGCTATCTTGTCGAAGCTCAAAAGCGGATGAAGAGGTATGCTGATCAGAATTGTCGTTATGTTGAATATCAAGTAGGAGACAAAGTGATGGTCAAAATCCTAAAGCGATACTTATTTGCGGGAGTCTATGACCCTCGCCTATTGCAAATATATATTAGACCTTTGTCCAAAGAGAAGTGCATTGGGAAAGTTGCATATCGGGTGGATATCCCAGCTTGGTGGAAAATTCATCCTTTCTTCCATGTCAGTCTCCTGAAACCTTTTCGAGAAGACACGGAGGATCCTTCAAGGAGCCAGCTTACAATACATAGTATTCGAGGTCCCAATTCAACTGGGAAAAGGCATGTTGAAGCTATCCTTGATGACAGAGTGATTCATGCCTTAAGGAGAGATCACCAAAAATTCTTGGTGAAATGGCGGGGCTTTGATGCAGACGAGAGTACTTGGGAGAGGGGAACAAACCTCAAAGCCTACAAGAGCCTCATTGAAGCTTATTTTGCAAGTAAGGCGCCAAGGACGTCACCAACTCAGGTGGGGGAGAATGTCATGGTTGGCTTTCCAGCCATGCCCTAAGACCCTTTGGGCGTGCCCTGTAGTGTCATAGCAAGCCTTCTAACGCCTAGAACCACCAAGGGACCCATGGTCTTGATCGCGCCAAGATACAAGTGCGCAGGTACCTCTTTTACCCCACCAATATCCCTCACCAGCATCTAGCCGCAAACATATTCCAACAACACCGCACGCGCAGAAAATATCGCGCGCGCAGACCGTGATGCCAAAGACAATGTTGCTGAAAATGGACTTGTTGCTGCCTTTTAGAAAACTAAGTATAGTGTAATTTTATTTCATGCACTTATATTATGTTTCCCTAGCTTATTCAAATCTAGTGGTGTAACTTTGTTTTATCTCTTTAAAGTATTATTAGGGGGATCAAGCAATTAAAACTTTCTAACAAGCAAGTAATTCTCTGTACTAGTGTGTCTCTCCCTCGACACCGTGTTACTTTTATGTAATAGCTTTCATTAATTTAATCACTTTCTTGAAATCTCAATCTTCATTTATGTTATCTCAATTGCTCTTGAAATTGGTTTTCTTATACAGTACTGACAATCTAGTCTAGCGTACGGCGAGGATCTCAGTTGGGAGGCAGCAACTGCACAGACATCAGTTGCTTAGCCTTAGTCGCCCTTCTAAAGAAACTCAGGAAGGCACCGCGTAACATTACTTATGTTATCGAATCCCTTCCCAGGATAGTGTGGACCTTATTGATCCCTTGTCGAGACTCTCGTTATAATTATAAATATTATATATGGATCAGGTTGTACGCCGTAACAATATTATATATGGATTGGGTTGCACACCGCAATAATATTATATATGTATCGGGTTTCACGCTGCAATAATTTTATATATGGATCGGGTTGCACGGCGCAACAATATTAGATATGGATCGAGTTATACGCCGCAACAGTATTATATATGAATCGAATTGTATGCCGCAACAATATTATGTGTGGATCGGGTTGCACACCACAACAATATTATATACGGATCAGGTTGCACGCTGCAACAAAGATATAACAAAATGGAAGCGGGTGGTATGCCTACACAAGATATAATAAAATGGGAGCGGGTGGTACGCCTACCACAAGCTATAATGATATGGGAGCGGGTGGTACGCCTACCACAATATGTTAAAAGAAAGTGAAATCTGCCTTGTTTTCCTTACTCTTGGTAGGGGTTGGATTTTGATCCCTTTATAGTTCTTTTGATATTCTCTTTTTACCTGTTATTCACCGAAGCATATTTTACCTGTTATTCTCCGGTGTATATTATATAACTGAACAAGTTTATTTGGAGTCTGGTTCTAGCCTCGTCACTACTTCGCCGGGGTTAGGCTAGGCACTTACCAGCACATGGGGTCGGTTGCACTGATATTACACTTTGTGCTCTTTTGCCAAGATCCAAGTACTGGACAACAGCAGTAGCTCGGGAGCTAGCCTTCAGTCCACCGAGACACCGAGGTAGCCTTGCAGGCGTCCGCAGACCCAACGTCTCCTCTATCTTTATTTTTGATCTATTATCTTTTGTATTCGAGACAGACAGTGTTACTTTCTTTCAAATGGTTATATGTATTAAATCTTAGTAGTCCGTGAATGTTGTGACACCAGTTATGGATATAGGCATATGTAGATTTTCCTTATTATTTTGGTTTATTTCGTTTAAGTCTTCTACTAAATTACGAATTTTGCTGTTGTTTAAGTATTTATTTCCTGTCAATTAAATTGGTAAAGATGGATTTAAAACAAATGTACTTATAGATTCTAAACGTGTGGCTTGCCTAGCTTCTACGAGTAGAAGACATCACGATCCCCAAGGTTGAAAAATTCGGGTTGTGACATGCGTATGGAGGATTTTTTATAAGCGATGTCACGATTTTAAAGAGTGAACACTATAATAACATCATATTAAAAATATTGTTAGAATCATATTCATAAAACACAACTTAAAAATAGTTAATGAATTTTTATTGTTAATATGTACTCAACAATTAATCTCATTTAAAATAATACTAAATATTTCTTTTTATAGAAAACACCAAACAATTACATAAAAACTCATCATTCATCCAATTTTCCAAGTTATTTTTAATCAATTTCAATTTTGATAAAGAAGAAAGAAAAGGAAAAAAATACCCGAGAAAATTAGAACAAAGAGTCAAATAATTTAGTGTTGCATAAATATGAAAATGTGATTTTTGATCCATTGTTTTAGTATTATGTTAACATGTAATAGGCTAATGGTTTAAATCATGCTTATATTTGTAGATGAGGCTCAAAAATATATTGAAACATAAGTTTTCAAATGAATCTCCTGACCGAATGAGCTACATAGCAATTCTTGACAAGTTGTATCACTTTCTGTATTTAATAAAGGATCATTTTTGTTTTAAAATGCTATTCCGTATTTCGAGGACCAAAAAATTTTCATTAATCTTTTCTCAATTTGCGTGCACAATCCGGATCGTATCCGAAAAGCTTTTAAGCGAAAAACTTAAGAAATGATGGTTTTTGGTTTCAAAAATAATTTTTGTTGACTTTGGTCAATATTTTGGGTAAATAAACCCAGACGCGTGTTCCGACGGTCCCAGAGGGTCCTTACTAAAATATGAGACCCGAGAGTATATCCGGAATCAAATTCAGATAAGTCTAACCTGAGAAATGAGTTTTTGAAAAAACTTGATAAGTCTGAAAATGCAATGACTTAAATGATTTGATCTTATTGTTATCGGACCCGTGGTTCCGGAGTCCGATACAGGTCCGTTATAATATTTAAACCTTATCTGTAAAATTTGGTAAGGAACGAAAGTGATTTGACATGATTCGAACATTTGATTGAGAAAATAGAAATTTTGAAACTATCTTGAAAATATCATGCATTTTGGTGTTGAATTCATAGTTCTAGGTATTATTTTGGCGAATTGATTGCATGAACAAGTTCGTATGATATTTTAAGACTTGTGTGCATGTTTGATTTGGAGTTTTGACCAAGCGTGCCTCGATCGATTTTTGACTTTTTTGGGAAAAATTATGGAAAATCTATAATTATGCATTGAAATTGGTTTCTTTAGTATTAATTGATGTTAATAAGTTAATTATCAATAGATACGAGCAGATTGGAAGTAAAAACTAAGGGAACAGTAGTACTTGAGGCTTGAGTTTGGCCGTGAAATCGAGGTAAGTATTGTGGCTAACCATAGGTTGAGGGATTAGGTATTGTTGCCTCATTTACAACATGTTTAGTTGTTAAGTACAACGTATAGGTGAGGTGACGAGTATCTATACATTATTTTTGAGTCATAGCATGTGCGTGAGTCTTATACTTGTGACCGTTGTCTTTCTTTTTATACATATTATTCGTGCTTAAACTAGTGATGCCGTGCACGTTTCTGTTATTGATTATCTGGTGAGGTAGAGAGTAAAAGCACAAAGGGTGATGTTGTGCATTTTCCGTTTGCTATGTTTACTTATTATTACCGATTGAAAGTATACTAGCTGTTTAAATTTCTCTATTGTTCTGAGTCTTTATTTTGGTACCCTATAGTATGTTTCCCCCCTCCTGTTAATTTCTGTTTAGCTTCTATTAATTATTATTCTGTTAGCATAGTGTTTAACTGCACATGTTATGTTATTTGTCGTTTTCTAGCCTCGTCACTACTTCGCCGAGGTTAGGCTCGTCACTTACGAGTACATGAGATTGACTGTGCTGATACTACACTCTGCACTTTTTGTGCAGATCTCAATATAGGACCACACTGATTAGTGTTTCGGTTGCTGCCTTCGGTCCACAGGAGACCCAAGGTAGATCTGCCGGCATTCGCAAACCCTGGAGTTTCTCTATTTTAGATTCCAGTTTTCTTCTATTCCGAAAAATAGATGTATTTTCCTTGAAACCAATGTTTATAGAAATTCTGAGCCGTTCGTGGATTGTGACACCAGATCTAGTCTTGTACTAGAGCATTTGAACTTTTATAAAATTTTCGCACTTCATATCTTTTTAGTTTTAATTATTGTAAATTCTTATTTTGGTTAATGATTAATATGTTGGAATTATATTTCTTGGCTTGCCTAGCATTCTAAGTGTTAGGCGACATCACGATCCCGAAGATGAGAATTTCGGATCGTAACACTTTGCTTTTGGATATTAATTATATATGCACAGTTAGTAAAAAATTTCGATCAAGCGGAGTCACATCAAGCACTTGAGTTAAAGCGTATCCGCCCCTGCCAATAGATTCGTGGCAAAGTTGGTTCTGGCAAATCTAATAGCTTTTGCTTAGAACCTATATTTGTATTAAAAATTTGTTGAATAAAGTTAAATGTTTAAATGCGGTCCAGTAACTAAATTAAAATGAGATATTTGGATGAATTGGCACATATTTGTATTGAACCGCTCATAATTCATTCTCCCATTAACAGAATCCAAGAAGTTAGGTTCGGAATCTCATCAAGCTTTCTATTTATGTAATTGGCGATTTTCTATTTAGGTTCAGAATCCAAAAATTTTCTGATTTTCTTTCTGTACAATGGCGAAGAATGTTAGATATATCTTTCTTGATGAAAGCACCAACATAAGTTATTGCAAGCAATAAATTTTAAAAAGAAATATTTGGCAGATAGCTGCCTGTTTAACCTAACACGCAAACGTGCATTAATGGCATATGGCTTCCCTCTATTCCTTTTCCAAAACAATCTGTCAACTGCAGCCACAAATATATTTAATAGCACGATAATAGTACCGATCAGTCTACCACTTTGTCTGCCCTAAATGTACTGATTGTTCGTTCTATATCATATATTATGTGACCTGTTCCCGACTTTTGCTTTTTTCTTAGTCACATGTTTGCTAGAGATAGAGATAAAATACAGATTAGTGTGTAAGATTAATTTCTTCTTTAAATGCCTCATACATGTGATAACATAATTAGATTCTTTAATTTAAAGATTACATTTTTATCTAGTTAAATAAAACTTAAGAGTAATTACTTTTTAAAATAAAGTATCATTATCATGATTTAAAGCCATATAAAATATCATTGTTATATGTTGTGGAGCTTAGCGCAGATAACTTCTGAGGTAAAGATTGTCCAAATCTCGCACATCAACTACCGATTACACCCATAGACAATGTAAAATGGGGCTCATTGGATAAACCAAGAATTGGATGAACCTAAATAACCATATAAGAACATATTGTAAGCGTAACGTAACCCCAAAATGTAAATGTTGGATAAGACAATATGAGAAGACCAAGCCCCTCCCTCCACTGCCAATGTGGGAATCTAACACACTCTTTAAGAACACTCCTATATTAATAGTTTAGTAGTAGGTGTATTCGTTTAAATGTCTTCTATATTTTCTTAAACGTCAGGTTTAATTAATATCCTTCAATAAAATTAGTATATTTTTGTCACGACCCGGATTTTCCCCCAACATCGGGATCGTGATGGCGCCTACTCGTGGTAGCTAGGCAAGCCACTGTATTCATACTATCCTGTTTTTAACAAAATTTTAATTAAATAAATGCGGAACAACAAATCACACGGTGAAAATCATACTGAAATCCTCTACCCAAGACATGGAGTCACCAACTCACAAACTACTATGGAATACTACACATAAAAGTCTGAAAGAAATATAACATAATTCTGTTTGTCTCGGAACAATGAGACTACAGCTATTAACATAAATAAAGAAAGAGACGCCGGGCCTGCGGACGTCCGCAAGCTACCTCGGTCTCAAATGTGATCAACTCCCACGCAATCTATTTACTGCTGCTGCTGCTCCTGATCGTAACCTGGACCTGTGCAAAAACGCACAGAAGTGTAGCATCAGCACAACCGACCCCATGTGCTGGTAAGTGCCTGGCCTATCCCGGCGAAGTAGTGACAAGCCTAGGACCAGACACTCACATAAACCTGTGCAATTCAATATATATATGTGTACCACAAAATAACAAGAATTAATCAAGTAATAACACAATAAGAAATATCTTAAAGAATTTAACAACTAACCACAGTTAATAATTTCACAAAGAAAACAAAGTATAATGTAAACACGAATAATATCACTTCAAGAAATAACAAGCAATTGCACAGCATCACCCTTCGTGCTTTTACTCTCATCCTCACCAAATAAGCAAATAAAGTACACGGCATCACCCTTCGTGCTTTTACTCTCATCCTCACATCCATGGTACGGCATGATCCTTCGTACATGGTTCAATAATAGGGCACGGCATGATCCTTCGTGCATAAATAAATAAATAAACATGGCACGGCATCACCCTTCGTGCATTATCACTCTTCCTCACCCAAATAACAATCAAATAAGTTCACAAGGAAAACAAGGTATAATGGAAACACAAGTAATATCAATTCAAGAAATGGCAAACAATTGTACGGCATCACCCAAATAAAATATAATGGAAAAACAAGTAATATCAAGTCAAGAAATGGCAAACAATTGTACCAGCATCACCCAAATAAAATATAATGGAAAAACAAGTAATATCAAGTCAAGGAATAGCAAACAATTGCACGGCATCACCCTTCGTGCTTTTACTCTCATCCTCACCAAATAAACAAATAAAGTACACGGCATCACCCTTCGTGCTTTTACTCTCATCCTCACATCCATAGTACGGCATGATCCTTCGTACATGGTTCAATAACGGGGCACGACATGATCCTTCGTGCATAATCAAAAATAAACATGGCACGGCATTAACCTTCGTGCATAAATAAATAAAACATGGCACGGCATCACCCTTCGTGCATTATCACTCTTCCTCACCCAAATAACAATCACAGCTAAGGGCAAGGAAAGAAACAGTAATTCATAATCCGTCCCATCAAGGGCAATCAATAATAATCTTCACAACAAGTCCCAACAAGGGAAAACAATAACATTTCATCTGTAATATATCTCAAAATAATCATTTTTCAACGACTCACGGTCATACTAGACGCCAGTGTATGGATGCTCGTCACCACGACCCATACACCGCACTCGATCACATAACACATAACACATAATCCTATTCCCTCAAGCTAGGATAGAACAAACACTTACCTCGAATGCTTATGAACAATCCAATCCGTGGAAATGTCTTTTCTTTCAATTTGGCTTCAATCCAACCGTATCTATACACAATTGATTTAATATCATCAATTCTACTCAACAAACTAATTCTTAATACCAAATACCACTTTTACAACATTCTGCCATGAATAGTAAATTTCAACCCCGGCCCACATGGTCGGAATTCGGGGTTAGGACCAAAATCTGGTTACCCATCTCCCCACGAGTTCATGTATATAATTTGTTTCAAAATCGGACCTCAATTCGAGGTCCAATTCCTCAATTTATGAAAAACCCTATTTTCTAACAAAAACAAGAATTTTACCATGAAAACATTTGATTTCTAATGAAAAACATGTTTAATGATGTTAGGAATTGAAAGAATTAAGTAAACAGTGACTTACAATCGATTTGATGAAGAAGAAATCCTTGAAGAATCGCAAATGGGTGTTTTGGTTTTGTAAAAATGTGAAGAAATGATTGAAATCCGTGTTTTTCAGGTCTCTGTGTTCGCATTTGCGAACATGGGTTCGCAATTGCGAACCCCGACCAATTTCTGGATTTTGAAAAATAAGCTAAGGGTGGGAAGTTCGCATTTGCGAACTTTTCTTCGCATTTGCGAAGCCAAGGCAAAACTGGGAAGTTCGCATTTGCGAACTATTGTTCGCAATTGCGAACAAAAGCTAAATATGGGGAGGTTCGCATTTGCGAACTATTGTTCGCATTTGCGAACCCAGGCGGAATAGTGGCCGGTTCGCATTTGCGAACTATAGCTCGCATTTGCGAACACAGGCACAGAAGGGTCAAGTTCGCATTTGCGAACTATTGTTCGCATTTGCGTACACAGGCACAATAAGGGGGAGTTCGCATTTGCGAACTATTGTTCGCATTTGCGAACTCTGCAGAATAGAGGGGAGTTCGCATTTGCGAACTATTGTTCGCATTTGCGAACTCTGCAGACCATTGCAGACAGCAACTTCTAACATGAAAAATTGATCTCGTGGCCTATCCAAAGTTCACCCGAGCCCTCGGGGCTCCAAACCAAATATGCACATAACCTCAAAAACACATTATGAACTTGTTCGTGCGATCACATCGCCAATATCACCTCGTTTTCATCAAATCAAGCCTCAAATGCATGATTTTCATACCTTTAGTTTTCAAAACTTTCAAACTTGGGACTCAAGGTCCAAAACATCTCAAACGACATCCAAATGTCACCAAACTTTACAGAAATCACATATATAATATTTAAGACTTGTACCGGGCGTCGGAACCAAAATACGAGCCCGATACCTAGGTCAATTAATTTATTTCCTTTAATAATTGCATCAAAAACAATTTCACATAAAAATTCATAACTCGGGCTCTAGGCCTCAGAATTCGACTCCGGACGCATGTCCAAGTCCCATATTTTCCTACGGACCTCTCGGAACCATCAAATCTCGGGTCCGGATCCGTTTACCAAAAATGTTGACCGAAGTCAACCATATCAATATTAGTATTATTTTTATCCAAATTTCTCATAGAATTCATATTTTCTATCACAAAATCTTTTCGGCTACATGCTCGGATCGTGCACGTAAATCGAGGCAACATAGAATGAGGTTTTCAAGGCCTCGAAAGCTCGAAATTATTAATAAAATAAGTGATGACCCTTTGGGTCGTCACAATCTCCACCTCTAAAACAACCGTTCGTCCTCGAACGGACAAAAGAAAGAAGTACCGAGTCAGGAAACAAGTGTGGGTAACGGCTCCGCATATCAGACTCGGACTCCCAGGTCGATGCCTCAGGAGGCTGACCTCTCCACTGAACACGCACAGAAGGATAACTCTTCGACCTCAGCTGTCGAACCTGCCGGTCTAGAATAGCCACCGGCTCTTCCTCGTAGGATAGATCATTGTCCAATTGGACAATACTGAAGTCTAACACATGTGTGGGATTACCGTGGTATCTCCGAAGCATAGATACGTGAAAAACTGGGATGCACGGCTGATAAGCTAAGCGGCAAAGCTAATCTGTAAGCCACCCCTCCCACTCGTCTAGAATCTCAAATGGACCAATATACCTAGGGCCGAGCTTGCCCTTCTTCCCAAACCTCATCACGCCCTTCATAGGCGACACTCGGAGCAATACTCGTTCACCAACCATGAAATCTACATCTCGAACCTTACGATCCGCATAAGTCTTTTGCCTAGACCGAGCTGAACGCAATCTCTCCTGAATAGTCTTGACCTTATCTAAGGCCTCCTGAACTAAATCTGTACCCAACAACCGAGCCTCTCCCGGTTCAAACCATCCAACCGGTGATCGACATCGCCTACCATACAACGCCTCATACGGAGCCATCTGGATGCTAGATTGGTAGTTGTTATTGTAGGCGAACTCTGCTAATGGTAGAAACTGATCCCACGAGCCTCCGAAATCAATAACACAGGCTCGAAGCATGTCCTCAAGAATCTGAATAGTCCTCTCGGACTGGCCATCCGTCCGAGGATGAAATGCTGTACTCAACTGAACCTGAGTGCCTAACTCCCGCTGGACCGCTCTCCAGAACCGCGAGGTAAACTGCGTACCCCGATCAGAGATAATAGATACCGGCACCCCATGGAGACGAACAATCTCCCTAATGTAAACCTCCGCTAACCTCTCCGACGAGTAGGAGACAGGTACTGGAATAAAGTGTGCTGATTTGGTCAGCCTATCAACAATGACCCAAATAGCATCAAATTTCCTCCGAGTCAAAGGAAGTCCAGTAACGAAGTCCATAGTGATCCGCTCCCATTTCCATTCGGGAATTTCAATCCTCTGGAATACACCACCAGGTCTCTGGTGCTCATATTTCACCTGCTGACAATTTAGACACCGAGCGACATACGCAATGATATCTTTCTTCATTCTGCGCCACCAATAGTGTTGCCGTAAGTCCTGGTACATCTTCGCGGCACCTGGGTGAATAGAATACCGCGAACTGTGGGCCTCTGCTAAGATCAACTCTCGAATTCTTTCGACATTGGGCACACAAACTCGAACCTGCAATTTCAATACCCCATCATCATCTAGGTTCACCTGTGTGGCACCTCCCCGCTGTACTGTATCTCTCAACTCACACAAATGAGGATCATCAAATTGCCTCTCACGGATACGCTCTAATAAAGAAGAACGAGCAACCGTGCAGGCTAACACCCTGCTAGGCTTAGAAATGTCTAATCTCGCGAACCGGATGGCTAAGGCCTGGACATCTAGAGCTAATGGTCTCTGACTGACTGGAATATAAACAAGACTGCACATACTGGCTGACTTCCTACTCAAAGCGTCAGCCACCACGTTTGCTTTTTCCCCGATGATATAAAAAGGTAACATCATAATCTTTCTGCAATACCAGCCACCTTCTCTGCCTCAAATTCAACTCTTTTGTTTAAACAAATACTGAAGACTCTTATGATCGGTGTATACTTCACATACTACACCATACAAATAATGCCTCCATATCTTCAATGCGTGAATAATCGCCGCAAATTCTAGATCATGCACTGGGTAATTCTTTTCATGCATCTTCAACTGCCTCGAAGCATAGGCAATAACCTTGCCATCCTGCATTAACACTGCACCAAGCCCAATACGGAAAGCATGACAATAATCAGTATAAGGTCCCACACTTGTGGGTAAAATCAATACCGGTGTTGTAGTCATGGCTGTCTTGAGCTTTTGAAAGCTCGCCTCACATTCATCTGACTATTCAAATTGAACACCTTTCTGTGTCAATCTGGTCAGTGGGGTTGCAATAGATGAAAACCCCTCGCCGATAATAACCCGCTAATCCCAAGAAACTCCAAATCTCTGTGGCTGATGTTAGTCTAGGTCAGTCCTTGACTGCCTCAATCTTCTTCGGATCAACCTAAATACCTGTTGCCGTCACAATATGACCCAGGAATGCAACTGAACTTAGCCAAAATTCACACTTCAAAATTTTTGCATATAGTTGGCTATCTTTCAGAGTCTGCAAAGTCACTCTGAGATGTTGCGTATGCTCCTCATGACTGCAGGAGTATGTCAATATGGAAACAATGAAGACTACAACGAACAAGTCTAATTAAGGCACGAACACACTCATGCGTATGCACATATCTATGACTCTGAAGTCTGGCCATAAGAGTTATTCTTAAATTACAACATTGTCAATTAACCCTGTTATCAAATACCTTATTCTACAAATCCCACTTTACTCAGAATGAGGTATGGTGACCTCGTGATTATTTTCCCGAATTAATGCGTCATATTTATCCTTACCCGGTGCTCGTCTCAAAGGCTAAGCTCAACGGTTTCAAAATAGAAATGGCTAATATGAATAGAAACTATACAAGAATTGTCAAATAGTCCTAACGGACATGACTCTTATTTACGAATGCGATACGAAAGTATTAATTCATAAAAGAAGAATTTTAAACACATAAACTCTTACTACCAGGACCCGGTCCTCATATGATATCCACCGCAGCTTGAAGCTCGGCTTAGAAATATTTCACATTATGCCAAAAATTGGAGGATCTCATCCTCAACTCTGAATCACAGTGCTTGCACATCATATAATCTGAAATTTTTCATTTCATTTCTTTCTTCCTTTCAATAATTGTCCGTCAAAGATAATCACGACATAAAATGAACCCTCATACTGATAGGGCACACAATTAACGATTAAAATTAGTTATTCTGAGAATTATATCAAAACATACTGTAATAAGTAATATAAAGTCACTCATAGTCTCATGGGTATTTAGTAACTAACACCTAATAATAGGGATGTCTATCCTCATGTAATATCTCAACGGGAGTATTTCCCTAAGTAGTATGATTACGATGCTCGCTCATGAATGGAGCATGTTAAACAGACTCGCCTAAATTTTCTTTCAAAAACCAAATCAAATTAAGGGAAAATTATTTGTTTATAACAATCTGAATTACACACGTGATGACGCCATCTGGTGTAATGACCTCCCTCACACCATAAAAAGTATATCAATGGTTAGGTCTCCACCTCTAGGATTTTCACCTCCACCTCTAACATCCTGACCTATACATCTGGCTGGCCATGTAGGATAAATATTAACTGCAATGGAGCGTGTAGCCTGAGTGCTTTCCTAAAATTATATTTCTCCAAAAATTCCACATTCACAGCAATTCCTTTAAGGCTCGGTTAACTTGTTGTTCATGACAATATATATTCGAACACAGTCATTGTGACTTGGTACAACCGTTCAGATCACACATACTACATATTGCAGAGAATCTCGGGGGTGACGTCTTCATAACATTTTCTAAAAATAGAGTTTAGTAGATAGCGTTGCATTGGCCGGCTTGCCCTCTTGGTAATCTTGTCACAAACATTGATGGCCAATTTCCTCTTTTGCTATGTTGGCTTAACATTGTTGAGCTACCCCGTTTACTCACAAACTCTTCGTTATTCTTCTGGGGCGATTTCTTACCCCATGAAATGAACCAACCTTAAATATGTATAAATTATTTAGAGGACCTTTCTATACCATATATATATAGTCCAATAACTCACCATATTTGTCCTTCACAACTCCAACACATCGACCGGACGTCAAGGTCCGTTGAAACCCAACACGATTTATTAGGTGATCTCCGATATAATTGCATCTTCCGTTGGGACCATAACTGATGTGGTAAATACATTATCTTCCCACTATTTCTGTGTGCCTTCCGTAGCACAGTAAAATGAACTCCTCGCATTCGACTATTCCCACGTTCTGTAATTCCTCATAAGAACTGTCAAGCACAATCTCGTGGGTTCTCAAAAGATGCACCGCTGAAGGTGGTAGCGAAGACTTTGGTGAAACCTATCCGTCCTCCGTAAAACTTTTGAAGGCATAGTTGATCTATCACCAGCCTGTGCCATTGTTCGGCTGGATAAGCGGTACGTGACTACGCCATTCGTGGGAAGACAAGAGTGGAAATTTAACTTAACACTTTGAAGAACAAATTCGCACGATAAGAAAGAACAAATAAGAGACTCTTTCCTAACTCAATAGACTCTGGAGGACAAGTACAGACGTCTCCGTACCTACCTCTCAAACTCTACTAAGCTTGTTCGTGAGTGGTGAGACCTATGTAACCTAGAGCTCCGATACCAACTTGTCACGACCCGGATTTTCCCCCAACATCGGGATCGTGATGGCGCCTACTCGTGGTAGCTAGGCAAGCCACTGTATTCATACTATCCTGTTTTTAACAAAATTTTAATTAAATAAATGCGGAATAACAAATCACACGGTGAAAATCATACTGAAATCCTCTACCCAAGACGTGGAGTCACCAACTCACAAACTACTATGGAATACTACACATAAAAGTCTAAAAGAAATATAACATAATTCTGTTTGTCTCGGAACAATGAGACTACAGCTATTAACATAAATAAAGAAAGAGACGCCGGGCCTGCGGACGTCTGCAAGCCTACCTCAGTCTCGTGGTAATGAAATCCTGCTATCGAACTACTATTGTTGTTGCTGCTCAAAACCTAGACCTGTGCAAAAACGCACAGAAGTGTAGTATCAGCACAACCGACCCCATGTGTTGGTAAGTGCCCGGCCTATCCGGCGAAGTAGTGACAAGGCTAGGACCAGACACTCACATAAACCTGTGCAATTCAATATATATATATATGTACCACAAAATAACAAGAATTAATCAAGTATTAACACCATAAGGAATATCTTAAAGAATTCAACAATTAACCACAGTTAATAATTTCACAAGGAAAAAACAAAGTGTAATGTAAACACAGGTAATATCAATTCAAGAAATAGCAAACAGTTGCACGGCATCACCCTTCGTGCTTTTACTCTCATCCTCACCAAATAAGCAAATAAAGTACACGGCATCACCCTTCGTGCTTTTACTCTCATCCTCACATCCATGGTACGGCATGATCCTTCGTACATGGTTCAATAATAGGGCACGGCATGATCCTTCGTGCATAAATAAATAAATAAACATGGCACGGCATCACCCTTCGTGCATTATCACTCTTCCTCACCCAAATAACAATCAAATAAGTTCACAAGGAAAACAAGGTATAATGGAAACACAAGTAATATCAATTCAAGAAATGGCAAACAATTGTACGGCATCACCCAAATAAAATATAATGGAAAAACAAGTAATATGAAGTCAAGAAATGGCAAACAATTGTACGGCATCACCCAAATAAAATATAATGGAAAAACAAGTAATATCAAGTCAAGGAATAGCAAACAATTGCACGGCATCACCCTTCGTGCTTTTACTCTCATCCTCACCAAATAAACAAATAAAGTACACGGCATCACCCTTCGTGCTTTTACTCTCATCCTCACATCCATAGTACGGCATGATCCTTCGTACATGGTTCAATAATAGGGCACGGCATGATCCTTCGTGCATAATCAAAAATAAACATGGCACGGCATTAACCTTCGTGCATAAATAAATAAAACATGGCACGGCATCACCCTTCGTGCATTATCACTCTTCCTCACCCAAATAACAATCACAATTAAGGGTCAAGAAAGAAACAGTAATTCATAATCCGTCCCATCAAGGGCAATCAATAATAATCTTCCCAACAAGTCCCAACAAGGGAGAACAATAACAATTCATCTGCAATATATGTCAAAATAATTATTTTCCAACGACTCACGGTCATACTAGACGTCAGTGTATGGATGCTCGTCACCACAGCCCATACACCGCACTCGATCACATAACACATAACACATAATCCTATTCCCTCAAGCTAGGATAGAACAAACACTTACCTCGAATGCTTATGAATAATCCAATCCGTGGAAATGTCTTTTCTTTCAATTTGGCTCCAATCCAACCGTATCTATACACAATTGATTTAATATCATCAATTCTACTCAACAAACTAATTCTTAATACCAAATACCACTTTTACAACATTCTGCCATGAATAGTAAATTTCAACCCCGGGCCCACATGGTCGGAATTCGGGGTTAGGACCAAAATCCGGTTACCCATCCCCCACGAGTTCATGTATATAATTTGTTTCAAAATCGGACCTCAATTCGAGGTCCAATTCCCTAATTTATGAAAAACCCTATTTTCTAACAAAAACAAGAATTTTACCATGAAAACATTTGATTTCTAATGAAAAACATGTTTAATGATGTTAGGAATTGAAAGAATTAAGTAAACAGTGACTTACAATCGATTTTATGAAGAAGAAATCCTTGAAGAATCGCAAATGGGTGTTTTGGTTTTGTAAAATGTGAAGAAATGACTGAAATTCGTGTTTTTCAGGTCTCCGTGTTCGCATTTGCGAACATGGGTTCGCAATTGCGAACCCCGACCAATTTCTGGAGTTTGAAAAATAAGCTAAGGGTGGGAAGTTCGCATTTGCGAACATTTCTTCGCATTTGCGAAGCCAAGGCAAAATTGGGAAGTTCGCATTTGCGAACTATTGTTCGCAATTGCGAACACAAGCTAAATATGGGGAGGTTCGCATTTGTGAACTATTGTTCGCATTTGCGAACACAGGCAGAATAGTGTCGAGTTCGCATTTGCGAACTATGTTCGCATTTGCGAACACAGGCACAGTAGGGTCAAGTTCGCATTTGCGAACTATTGTTCGCATTTGCGAACACAGGCACAATAGGGGGGAGTTCGCATTTGCGAACTATTGTTCGCATTTGCGAACTCTGCAGAATAGTGGGGAGTTCGCATTTGCGAACTATTGTTCGCATTTGCGAACTCTGCAGACCAGTTGCAGACAGGAACTTCTAACATGAAAAATTGATCTCGTGGCCTATCCAAAGTTCACCCGAGCCCTCGGGGCTCCAAACCAAATATGCACATAACCTCAAAAACACATTATGAACTTGTTCGTGCGATCACATCGCCAATATCACCTCGTTTTCATCAAATCAAGCCTCAAATGCATGATTTTCATACCTTTAGTTTTCAAAACTTTCAAACTTGGGACTCAAGGTCCAAAACATCTCAAACGACATCCAAATGTCACCAAACTTTACGGAAATCACATATATAATATTTAAGACTTGTACCGGGCGTCGGAACCAAAATACGAGCCCGATACCAAGGTCAATTAATTTATTTCCTTTAATAATTACATCAAAAACAATTTCACATAAAAATTCATAACTCGGGCTCTAGGCCTCAGAATTCGACTCCGGACGCATGTCCAAGTCCCATATTTTCCTACGGACCTCTCGGAACCATCAAATCTCGGGTCCGGATCCGTTTACCAAAAATGTTGACCGAAGTCAATCATATCAATATTAATATCATTTTTATCCAAATTTCTCATAGAATTCATATTTTCTATCACAAAATCTTTCCGGCTACATGCTCGGATCGTGCACGTAAATCGAGGCAACATAGAATGAGGTTTTCAAGGCCTCGGAAGCTCGAAATTATTAATAAAATAAGTGATGACCCTTTGGGTCGTCACAATTTTAAAAAAGAAATAAATGACTTTATATTTTTTTGAAAGCATCAAATATTTGGAAAAAAAACTATTTAGATCAAAAACATGGGCGGAGATAGTATATATCGTATTTGCGAGTTTGGCTCAACCCAGTAACTTTCGTCTAAATTCAATATTTATATATCTTAAAACAATTATCAGATATATATAAATTATTAATTTAAAACACAATAATTCTAAAATCCCACACTCACAAATTTAAAATTCTACCTCCACCCCTCTGATCAGGAATAGCCGATTTTATGCTCTTTGGAATTGTATTATTCCTTGGAAGGAATGAGACAATATTGCTGAAATTCTAATACATACACATAGCCAACGCAGCGCAAATTAAAAAAGGAACGTACCTTCAGTCATGATTGTTCAAGTGTTGTGGAATCGCCTCGTAAAACTTTGACAGAAAACCTAGAGCCTTCTAGCCTAAGCCTATCGTTGGATGCCAGACTGATGGAGTCACAGGCGTATTTATAGGTAGGCTAGGGACTCTTAGACAAATACTTTAGCCATAGGGACTTCTCCATAAATTATAATTACCCTAGGGACTACTAATATATGGTAATTTCTTTCCATCAAAGAAACTACCATATATGCATAACCACGGAATATTATCTGATATATTATTTCCTTTGGGAGAGAAGGTAAATAATTTATTACCATATATGTGGGCCACACTAGAAATTTCTAGAAAGATACGGAAAATTTCTTACATTCTCCCACTTGGTCCACATATTTAAAATCAGATAATCCTTTATGAGTGATAAACATATAATATGGCCACAAACTTTATCACTCAACTAAAAGTTATGCGACAACCACTTTAACTAGAATATATTATTACACGAATCATGGCGGTCATGCTTTTAAACAAACACTTCCTTCCATGTATTACAATGCACAATATATTCTAATAAAGTGTCTAACAACTTTATGAATGAGCTTAATATAAGTCATCCAGAGTCCAACTTTATTGATCCAATGATCACAAATAATACATGAAAAACCAAAAGTGTGCACTGTCATGTATATCAAAATAAACATAATGTCTAGACAAACCGTTAGAGAGCAAAGCAAGACTAAATTGAGCTACTAAGCCCCATATGGGTTACATGATCCTTGAAAATATTAGCCGGCAGACCTTTAGTCATAGGATCAGCAATCATCAAAGTAGTACTAATGTGCTCAAAATTTACATCTTGCTTCTTCACATAATCTCTAACCATCAAGTACTTTATGTCGATGTGCTTGCTTCGGCTGCCACTTTTATTATTCTTAGAAAAGAAAACTGCAACTGAATTGTCACAAAAGATTCTCAATGGCCTTGAAATGGAATCGACTATCCTAAGGCCGGAAATAAAGTTCTTCAACCATAACGCATGTGATGTAGCTTCATAGCATGCTATAAATTCAGCTTCCATTGTGGATGTTGCAACAATGGTCTGCTTGACACTTCTCCAAGATACAGCACCTCCAGTGAGGAGAAAAATGTATCCTGAAGTAGATTTACCAGTGTCTTTACATCCACCCAAATCAGAGTCTGAATATCCAATCAGCTCCAATGAGTCAGAGTATTTGTATGTGAGCTTAAAATCCTTGGTTCCTTGCAAATATCTCAAGACCCTTTTACCAGCTTTCCAATGGTCAAGACCAGGGTTACTTTGATATCTGCCAAGCATTCCTACCGCAAAAGAAACGTCGGGTCTAGTGCAGACCTGTGCATACATAAGGCTTCCAACAAGCGAAGCATAAGGAATGTCTTTCATTTGGTCTTTTTCCAATGCATTTTGTGGACATTGATTCAATGAGAATTTGTCACCTTTAATTATGGGTGCTGCTATAGGTGAACAGTTCTTCATCCCGAATTTTTCCAGAATTCTTTCAATGTAGGCCTTCTGAGACAGTCCAAGTAATCTTTGGGATCTGTCTCTGTGAATTTCTATGCCAATGACATAGGAGGCTTCACCCATATCCTTCATCTCAAAATTCTGGATAAGGAACTGTTTAGTCTCGTGCAACAATCCCAAATCACTACTTGCAAGCAAAATATCATCCACATATAGGACCAGAAAAATATATTTGCTCCCACTTATCTTAAGGTATATACATTGATCAATGATGTTCTCCGTAAATCCAAATGAAGAAACAACATTATGGAATTTAATATACCATTGGCGGGAAGCTTGTTTTAGCCCATAAATGGATTTATTTAACATGCAAACAAGGTGACTTTTGTCCTTATCACAAAATCCTTCAGGTTGACGCATGTATACCTCCTCTTCAAGATCTCCATTCAGAAAAGCTGTTTTCACATCCATTTGATGTAACTCTAAATCAAAATGAGCTACTAATGCCATGATTATTCTCAATGAATCCTTCTTTGATACTGGAGAGAAGGTTTCATGGTAATCAATGCCTTTCCTTTGAGTGAAACCCTTGGCTACAAGTCTGGCTTTATATCGTTCGATATTACCCGATTGGTAGATGATCCCTTTTAGTTTTAAAGACCCACTTGGAACCTATGGTAGAGGATCCCTTTGGTAATTCGACGAGATCCCAGACTTTATTCTTAGCCATAGATTCTAACTCTTCTTTCATGGCATCATACCAAACTGTGGAGTTTTCTCCACTCATGGCTTGTGAAAACGAGCATGGATCATCTTTTAGTCCAATATCAAAATCAGGACTCTTGGAGATACACAATATAGTCGCTAGAAATTGCTGATTTTCTAATTCTTGAGGATTTTCTCACTCCCACTCGTTCTGACACTTCTTCAGCGGGTTCAGGTAAAGTGGGTTGATCTTGTTGTGGCTCCTCAAGTGGTGGTGGCTCTTGAACTTGTTGTTGTTCAGATAATTCATGAGAATTTCTCTGAGAAACATTCAAGTTCCCAATATATAAAGGTACCACGGGTGGTTCCCTTATTTCTTCCAATTCCACCCTTTGAGTCAAACCACTCCCACTCTCTTCATGATCCTCAAGAAATTTAGCATTTCTAGCTTCAACAATTTTAGGAGAATGAGATGGACAATAAAATCTAAATCCTTTAGAGTTAACCGCATAGCCTATAAAATAATCGCTTATTGTTCTTTCATCCAACTTCTTTAGTTGTGGGTTATAAACCCTCACTTCAGTTGGACATCCCCAAACGTGTAAATGATTTAAACTAGGTTTCCATCCTTTCCATAACTCAAAAGGTGTCTTGGGGACAGCCTTGGATGGAACCCTATTTAAAATATACACAGCGGTTTTTAAGGCTTCACTCCACAAGGATAAAGGTAAACTTGATCTGCTAATCATGCTTCTTACCATGTCCATTAATGTCCGGTTCCTTCTTTCCGCCATACCATTTTGTTGTGGTGTTCCTGGCATGGTATAATGAGCAATTATACCTTCAATTTCAAGGAACTCAGCAAATGGACCCTTAACTTGTCCCTTATCTGTGTACCTACCATAATATTCTCCACCCCTATCAGATCTTACAATTTTGATCTGAGCACCAGTTTGTTTCTCTATTTCTGTTTTGTAGACTTTAAAAGCATCAAGTGCTTCTGATTTATTAAACAGAAAATAGAGATACGTATATCTTGAATAGTCATCAATAAACGAGATGAAATATCTCTCACCATTCAAGCAAGGGGTAGGAAAAGGTCCACATATGTCTGTATGTATGATCTCAAGTAATTGAGAACTCCTTTTGGCACCTTTAGTTGATTTATTGGTCCGCTTACCCTTTATGCAGTCCACACAAGTCCCAAAGTCAGAAAAATCAAGAGTTTTTAGAACTCCATCATTAACCAACCTTTTGACTCTATCAATAGAGATGTGTCCCAATCTCTTGTGCCAAAGACTAGATGAGTTCTCATTGACAATACATCGCTTAGTGCCAGTTTCTTTATCATGCAAAGTTAAAACATTGCATTCAAATGTGGGGTCTAGCTCAAGTTTATATAAATTTCCATTCAAATTTCCAAAACCAATAACTTTATTATCTTTCAAAAGTTTCACAGAAGGATAATGAAAATTCAAATCATATCCACTAATCGATAGTTTTGAAAGAGAAATTAAATTTCTAGAATATTCTGGAACATAAAAAGTATTTTCTAAATCTAAGTGAAAACCATCTTTCAAAATGAGCCTATAAGTCCCCACGCCTTCCACACGTGAACGCGTCCTATTGCCAGAATAGACGTATTGTTCACTTCCTATCGGCTTCCTCTGAGTTAGAAAGCCCTGCATGATTTTGGCAATGTGAATTGTAGCACCAGAATCAATCCACCATGTATTATCGGAAACTTCAGTAAAATTAGATTCATAACATACAAAGGTAAAATTACCTTTCTTTTCAAGCCATTTCTTGTATTCCCTTCTTCTTACAGAAACGACAAGCATCTTTGTCAAATGTGCTTTTCTTCTTCATGGGAACACTTTTGCCCTTCTTTGCATTTCTCTTACCATGAGTCACCATATTAACACTTTCAGGTGTCTCATGCTTCAACCTCTCTTCTTCTTGAACACACATGATCAAAAGTTCATTGATTGACCATTTATCCTTATGTGTGTTGTAAGAAATCTTAAACGGACCATATTCCGCAGGAAGTGAGTTGAGAATGAAATGCACAAGAAATGGTTCGGACATATCAACCTCAAGGGACTTGAGTTTAGCAGCAATGTCTCTCATCTCCATAATGTGCTCACGCACTGTACGACTTCTGTCGAAAGTCATACTTGAGAGCCTCTTCATAAGGGTGCTGGCCAATGCCTTGTCAGAGCTTACGAATTGTTTATCAATTGCCTTCATGTAAGCTTTGACCTTATCGCTATTAGGGATAGAACCCCTAATGCTTTGGCTTATGTGAGCTTTTATGAGCATTAAACTTAAGCGATTAGATCGCTCCCACCGCTCATAACTAGCCCTAGCAGCTGGCGTACCTGATTCCGTGGGGATAGGTGGTTCATCTACACGGAGTGCCAGGTCCAGATCCGAGCACCCTAAAGTGAGAAGGACTTTCTCCTTCCATTCAGCATAATTGTCACCAAAAATCATTGGAATTCGAGCATTCTCATTAAAAATAGCGGTAGGAAAAGCGGTAAAGACTGCAAAATAAGGATAAACATACATAAGCTATAAAGTACAGTCCATCAAAAGTGAATCGCATAAAATACCGATTCATAGTAAATTCTAGACCTTCCTGTGGGCAGAGGTTGCAACCCATGCATAGAATTTACTAACTTTATTAGACTAGTAAACCAAAATATATAAAAATTTATCTGTACCTGTGGGCATAAGATAATTTTCAACTTAAAGGTTTACTAACTCATTCCAATTAATCTCAGTAAAATAGTTACCTCCCTGTAGGGCCAAGTTACTATTTTAATAAGTTAACTGGACTAAATAAATGTCATTATAATTTTTAATCACTAAACTTTATGTGATTAAATAACTTAATTTCTTTTATACTAAGTATTCAAGATGCTGTGGCCACTCCTAAATACATGACATAAAAGAAGACTCAAAATGACATTTAAGAATAACTAACAGTTAAAATTGTTAATGTATCTCTAACTGGACACAAATATATAAGCAAGATGCCATGTTACCACAAAACAAATTTTTATAATTACTCATTATTATAGCAAAGTTGTTGAATATATTTGCCGTTAAAAAAAAATCTAACAGTTTCACTTTTTCACAACTTAATGTGAGGAACAAAACATGATAATCAAAAGCAAACCTTTTGTAATCTATACACTTTTAAACAAAATACGGTAACTAAAAATATCATATTGAACAAAATACCGTTAATACAAACTCACTACATCACATAATAGCTTTAGTTATCATGAATTAAATAAACCTCTCAATTGATTATATTATATATGTTGAAAACTCCTTGATATGGCAAGGCAGAGTACACGCCAGAAACAATACACTTTGGCAAAAACATTACTAAAATAAGAGCAATCAAATTTGACCATACAAACGAACAAAATTTGATAAAGCAATATAATCATGTTTGAATCAGTACGAGATCAAGAGATCAAATAGTTTCTAGGGTTGAACTAAAATTAAGTGTCCAATACACCTTTCGACAAAAATAAATAAATAAATAAATAAGAGCTTTAAACCAATCAATTGGTACACAACTTCGAGGATCCCGACAATAACTAGATCAAACTCATTAAAGGAATCACAAGAGAGTTACTTAAGAAAACAAGTATTACAATATTAAAAGTTAGTGATTTTGAACCAACTCCATTTAACAGAATACACCCATTGTCCACAAATCAAGGCCGATGAGTATTCTTTATAAAACTGAATAGAGAGATTTGTTCAAACGAGGTTTGCATCGTCATGAACACGATATCGACACCGAACAACACGACTAAAGGCAGGCTCTGATACCACATGTTGAAATTCTAATACATACACATAGCCAACGCAGCGCAAATTAAACAAGGAACGTACCTTCAGCCATGATTGTTCAAGTGTTGTGGAATCGCCTCGTAAAACTTTGACAGAAAACCTAGAGCCTTCTAGCCTAAGCCTATCGTTGGATGCCAGACTGATGGAGTCACAAGCGTATTTATAGGTAGGCTAGGGACTCTTAGGCAAATACTTTAGCCCTAGGGACTTCTCCATAAATTATAATTACCCTAGGGACTACTAATATATGGTAATTTCTTTCCATCAAAGAAACTACCATATATGCATAATCACAGAATATTATCTGATATATTATTTCCTTTGGGAGAGAAGGTAAATAATTTATTGCCATATATGTGGGCCACACTAGAAATTTCTAGAAAGATACGGAAAATTTCTTACAAATATGCCCCTTGCATATGAATATGTCACATGGCCGAGTGTAGTGCTAATTTAATTTTTTGCAAAGCATGTGATACTATACCTACTTCAAATGAAGAATAAATTAAAAAAAAAGCACGTGATTAAATATTGGGGTACAAACTTTTAATGCGTGATTCAGAAAAGATGCGTCTTCTAACTGTCTTGTTCTTCAATCCACGCGTTAATTATGCTCTTATTCTCTTATCTTTTTTGGATTTTAACGATTCGATTATTTGTTTAATCTTTAATAGTAGTATAGTTAGTGGAGAACTAGAGTAAGCTATTATATCTTATGTCGTTTTCTGAGCATTATACTCTATCAGTTCAATTTACGTAAACCTATTTTTTTTGTGGTTCGTAGAATGACTTATTTCCTTATTTGGAAATAATTTACCTTGATGCAATGATTTATAGCGACACAAAATATATACGTCTTATTCTACACGACAACTTCAAAAGTCTTATCTCTTTTCTTCAACTCCGTGTCCAGTCAAATGAATTACTAGTAATAGAGTAAGTGTGAACGTGTATTCTTTATTAGAATATTGAGATATCAATTTTGATCAATTCATTTCCCCTTCCTCTCCCATTGGTTTTCTATCTTCTCCAACTTTTTATCTTTATCCCAAGAATTCATCTCCTCTTTTTCCAATGGATCTTGAAACTTGTTGGTGGTTGATGTCTTCTCATGCCTATTCTATCCTTATCTTCATAATATTTTCACTCTTCTCTCTTTTTTTCTATATAGTGAAGCTAAAACTTTGGTGCAACTGTGAAATTTGCCATGCTTATGTCACAACAAGTTGGTCTTCACAATTCACCAATTTGTGTGATTGGTACACTCACCTTCTTCAAAATTCACCTACAAGAACCATTCATATCCATGTTCTTGGTAATACTATCACTTCGAATCAGGAAAACGTTGAGTATATGCTTAAAACAAGATTTGATAATTACCCAAAAGGGAAAACTTTCTCTACTATCTTAGGTGATTTTCTTGGTCGTGGTATTTTCAACGTTGATGGTGATTTATGGCGATTTCAAAGGAGATTGTCAAGTCTTGAACTTGGAAAAGTCTCCATACGA
Organism: Nicotiana noctiflora; assembly: GCA_032618575.1. Lineage (NCBI taxonomy): Eukaryota > Viridiplantae > Streptophyta > Magnoliopsida > Solanales > Solanaceae > Nicotiana > Nicotiana noctiflora. The sequence continues at coordinate 59,793 of JASVEL010000765.1, read as the reverse complement.
TCATATGCATTTGAAGTGGTACATAATGAGATTCAAAAGAGGCTTCTTCCACTTTTAGCTGAAAAAGAAGGTGTGGTTTTGGATTTTCAAGATGTTTTTAGGAGATTTTCATTTGATAATATTTGTAGATTTTCTTTTGGGTTGGACCCTAAATGTTTAGAATCTTCACTACCCATCTCAGAATTTGCTATTTCCTTTGACCTAGCATCAAAATTATCAGCTGAAAGAGCCATGACTACATCCCCTATTGTTTGGAAAATCAAAAGATTTTTAAACATAGGGAGTGAAAGAAAGTTGAAGAAAGCAATCAAATCGATCAATATACTAGCACAAGAAGTTATAAGACAAAAGAGAAAGTTAGGTTTTTCAAATCATAGGGATCTTCTTTCAAGATTCATGGGAACAATAAGTGATGAAACTTATTTAAGAGATATTGTCATAAGTTTTCTCTTAGCTGGTAGAGATACTATTGCATCTGCTTTAACAAGTTTCTTTTATGTAATTGCAAAACATCCAATAGTGGCCAAATCCATTAGAGAAGAAGCTGATAGAGTTCTTGGTCCAAATAAAGATCTCACAAGTTGTGAACAAATGAGTGAGCTTCATTATCTACAAGCTTCCATTTGTGAAAGTATGAGACTTTACCCTCCTATCCAATTTGATTCAAAGTTTTGTTTAGAAGATGATATTTTACCTGATGGGACTTTTGTGAAGAAAGGAACAAGGGTTACTTATCATCCTTATGCTATGGGAAGAATGGAAGAATTATGGGGTTGTGATTCTTTGGAGTTTAAGCCTGAAAGATGGTTGAAAGATGGTATTTTCTTTCAAGAAAATCCATTCAAGTATCCAGTTTTTCAAGCTGGACTTAGGGTCTGTTTGGGGAAAGAGATGGCACTTGTTGAGATTAAAAGTGTGGCTCTTTCGTTGCTAAGGCAATTTAATGTCGAATTAGCTCAACCATATCACACGCCACGCTTCTCTCCTGGTCTTACTGCGTCGTTTAGGGGTGGCTTAATGGTTTCAGTGCGAGAAATAAGTCCATAGTTATCAAAGATGAATTCAAAATGGTTGTGATCGATTATATACATACAGTAAGTCTTGTTTTTCCATATGTATATATGGTTCGAGCAGAAAACAATGAATTCAGCTCGTTCTCTATATGTGGTATAGCATCTTCAAGCAACCCTAATCTTGGAAGGCCAATGTTAGTAGTTTTTTGTGGTATATTGAACTATTCATGAAGGGGACTCATGACTTCAAGTGAAAATATTTTGACAATATTCTCTTTTGGCCAAACTTTCTTTATCTATGGCAATATCCGATTAAATATGGTTCTCTGTTTTAATCTATTTTTTGCATGATTGTACAAACGTTCTATCTATGGACCCCTTTAGCTCGCTTTTTCACAAAAGTTCTGTAATTTATGTCGCTGAGTGAAGATTTTGTATATATAAGTTGTATATATGTACGTTGTAATTGTTAAAAATGTATATATAATATATGTAACTTCTTGAACTGTTGTGGACTATTTTTTTTTTCAAGCAATGAACTACTATTCTAAATTCTACTTCTACATCCTATGAAAGTCCTTTCAAGTTAAAATTTCACATAACAACAATTGAGTGTTATGCTTTTTAATTTTATAGCCCATACTTTAATTTACAACCAACTAGCCCAAAAATAATAGGCTAAGATTCAATATGCAACTCTAATAGGTTCTAAAAATTACTATTTATTTTTTAAAAAAGATTACTCAAGCTTTTATGTTAATTTTTGAATCAGTAATGTGACTCAAATATTAGTTCAACAAACCAAATCCATTTGGATGGTGAAAATTAAATTTTAACAAGTTTAAACATGTGGGTTTAAAATTTTGAATTTGATTTTGCGAGAAATTTGAAGTGGATGTTATTTAAACTTGTTAGAAATAGTATAAGTATGTTGTATATAAAATTTGAAGTCATTTAATAGAGATTTGGATTGGTTTTGAACAAGAATTGCAACTGATAATCGTGAAAAAAAGTTCGTCTAGAGACGCTTGTATAAAGGTTATAAAAGTGCATAATAATGTATAAGATGTGTTTATACACTCATATACACTATTATACAGGATTATACATAAATTATACAAAAAACTGACTTCATCTTCATCCTTGCATCTTTTCTAAAATTTAACTCAAATCTACTCCAAATCACTTCAAATTTAAATTTTAAACTCCTTTTGATATTTTCAATCAATTGGAACAACACCCAATCCAAACAACTAACAAACTAACAAAATCCTATTTTCAAAAGCAAAGCTTTGAATGACCTTCAATGGTGAACTTCTACTCTTCAATTTTCTTACATTGCAACCAGGTGACACAGGGTAAGAAGCAGCAATAGCAAACGACCCTTCGAAACATATGTAGAAGATGTGAGAAGAAGAGAGTGAAAGCAATGGTTGTGAGAACACATATTACCATAGCTTTTAGAAGCAATGGTTGTAAGAACATAAGTTTAAAGCATATGTAGAAGATGTGAGAAGAAGATGATGAAAATAATGGTTATCAGAACACATATTATCATAGCTTTTAGAATCAATATTTGTAAGAACACAAGTTTTGAATTTGCTAATGCTGTTAAAATATGTACAATATGTGTTAGGTTGGATAAAACTTAATAACATGGACCATTTCTTGTTATGGTATGAAGTCATGTGCATTTTCTTGCAATTCTATTGTACAAAATTTGGATTTTACCAGTAAATTTCGTTCTTTTGAAAAGTGAGATGGCATGTAACTATTTCACTGATGAGCTTTTACGATATGAAATACGTTGAAAGTGGCTTCTGAAATCCTTGCTCGAAGACCAGCATTCAGGATGTGGCCTAATAATCAATAAAGTGGATGTAAACGTTGGAAACATGGGTCAAATTCCAACTGTAGACAAAACAATAAGGTAAATTCCTCCTGCCTACCAAACCTTGATAGAAAAAAAGTTGCAGGTACCCGATGTTAGAGGCGGATCTAGAATTTTAAGTTTATGATTCATATCGCTATTTCAAATTAATATATAATAATAACTGGGTTCACAAATAGATATTTTTAGATATTTAATAATTTTTTTAACCAAAATACAGAATTTACGCAAAACTTACTGAGTTTCCGAAAACTCGTATCTTACGCCCTAAATCGCCCCTGCATAATGCAATAGGTGAGGTGCGCGTAATCTTACATATACACAACAGTTATAAGGAAAAAAAAAAGGTTGTGTTTGGAGATAAAATTCAAGAGAAAACTAAAGAAAACGAGAGCTATGCATGCACTTTTATAGTAACTTTTTTCCTCGATTTGATGAAATTCTCCTCCAAAGTGTTTTAGAAAAGAAAAAAAAAATCCAAGTGCTTACATGTGTTCTTCAACATGAGATGAAGTGTTAAAACTGCTGATCACATCAAAAGTGATGTCCTTAATTATTGTTTGGCAGAAATTAAGCAACATTTACCAATGGTAATATGACAGTCCGATCCCCTTAATAACGCGACATAGCGTAACTTATCAGTTTCAACATTCGAAATATGATTAATGGGAAACTACTACAAAAATTCAACGTAACCTACATGAATCAATATATTTTGGAATTGGAGCGTTGTTGTTGTTATTATTGTTGTTGTTGCATATATAGAGAGAGTAGTATTTTAGCTATTAATTAGCCTCAACAAATTTTACATTTTTTGTATATCTGATAGATATAAAAAAAAAAAAAAGATAAACTCTAGTCAGGGATGGTCCGACGAGTTTTGTGGCCTAAAGCCAAACTTTATGAAGGGCTTTAATTTTTTTATTTTTTAAATTATTTATTTATTTATTTTTCCTAGCTACAAAGTTATTAGTAATTTTTTTTTATAATCAATAAATCCTAATACCAAATTGATTATTATGCTTTAAGGAACATTCAAGAACTTTTTTTTTTTAAATTTTCATCATCTAGTGATCTTAATTTATACCTCTAAATGAAAACCAAAAATATTTTCATTTGCTTCGAATTGATCAAATCTATTTTGAAGTGAAAAAATGGTCTTGTCTACTATGTATAAATTAATCAACTCCAAAAGACTCTTCTAAAGATTTTGAGATTTTATTATCAGCATTCTCATCGAAATGTTACTTTCTATATTTCATACATTTCTTACAAAATTCGGATCCGATATCATTTGAAGTGTAATTTTCATGACATAAATTTTAGCAGTTGTAAATTCTTCTTCTCTATTCTTATTAATGAAAGAAATTAAATTTTTTTCACTTAATGGAAGCTTTTTAAAATTATACATAACTTATTAATTGTAATAAAAAAATAGGGCTCCCATAAATATAGGATCTAAAACGATTGTTTTACTTACGTTAGGAAAGTGACACCCCCGACTCTAGTAGCACTAATTAGTCGTAAAATGGAGTATCACGTTGAGTAGATATAATAAAGCTATCAGGAAAAAAAAGGAAAGCCTTTAATGTTTCTCTGTGAGACTGTATAAATATCCATTTATGTGCTTTCGACCATGGAAGAAGTCTAAAATTACTGGAAAATTAGTTTTGCTAGCGTATTAAGCTACAAAACTTACACGAGTGATGCAATTCAATTTTTATTAAAACTAGTCCGCGCTGCTGCGCACATATACTATCTCAATGAGTTTATTTTTTTAAAAAAAATTCGTATAAATATTGATTAAAAGATGCTTGGTGGCTAATTTTATTACGAAAAAATAAAATAACATGTTATAAAATAATAAAAGAAGAAGAACAGTATTGTAGAGCAAAGTAGAGAGATGGAGAATTCTTATTGATATGTGATGAATTACAATGAAACAAAACCCTCTATTTATAGGGAGATGGTGACTTAGCCACCAAGTAATAAACCCTAGAATCTCTCTAAATATACACATTCACCATAAATAGAATTCTATTTATAACACTCCCCCTTGAATGTCTATTCAACAGATAATGTGCATCATTAAAACCTTAACTAAAAGAAAACCCAATGGGAAAAAAAATTTCTAGAAAAGGAAAAAGAGTACACATGTTTAAAAATGCGCTTATTGGTTGCCTCGTTAAAAATATTGCAAGGAAAACCCAGTGGGACAAAACCTTGTAAGGGAAAAAGAGTGCAACGTGCATTAACTCCCCTTGATGAGAGCATTAGTTCACATCCTTAAGCCTTCGCATCGCAATCTTGTGCACTAGCTACTTGAAGGTTGACGTTGGCAAAGATTTGGTGAATAAATCCGCCATATTAACTCCAATAAATATGTTGCACCTCGAAAATCCTCGCTATCACATTATCATGCTTATAGTTATAGCAAGATTCATTTATGCACAAATTGCACTATGGAAGTGGTACCTCAAGATCAAGAATTGTAGATGCTTCAAGCAACTTAAATCCTTAATGGATTGTCATATAAGTTAAGTCATATAAGTCATATAATAGACTTTAGATGCATATCAAATTTTCATGTCATGCTAGACATATAAGATATCGAAAACTGATTGCACATACCATTGACTTTATACTTTTGAACTGCAAGTCCAAACAACATATCTTTCATATGAAACTAATTCTACTTGAATTGTTTCTCTAGAGTTAAGATCCTCATATAAATTTAGGTTTATCATGGATGTCGTCGACGACATTTTATATCAGTTTCAATATTTTTTCATAAAGACATAACATAGAGATCTCTTCATTCATATTTTCAGGTACCTGAATCTCTCATGAGATATTATGAAATGTTATGTCATGTGATCTTCTAGATCACTTGCCTCTTTTATTATGATCATTTTGATATTATTTCTGTAGTTTGGATAGTTTATTTATGTTATTTCTTTTTTCAAAATTGTTAGGCTTACCTAGTCGTAGAGACTGGGTGATCTCGATAGTTCACGAAGGACGAACTTGGGTCGTGACATTTTCGGTTGGTATGCATGTTTGGTTTGGATCCCCGATGGCTTGGGTGAGTTTCCGATAGGCCACGAGATGTTTTTACACTTAGAAAAGTTGTAGGTTTTCAGTTTCTGGTATTCTAGAATTTTGTTCTTAGTGTTCCCAAAAGGACTCTCGCGAACGTGAAGGATAAGTCAGGCTGAAGGAATTTTCATTGTACACGAATGCGAGAAACAGGTTGCGAACACGAAGTTTTGGGGTAGCACGGACCTGCTATCGTGAAAATTAAGGCTTTTGACGCGGGGCAGGGGGAAAGGGATTTTGTTCTACACAAACATGGCCACTGGCCCGCATACACGAAGGCTTAAGGAGTTAAAGCTCGCGAACGCGAGGCGCTAAATGGGAACGCGAAGGCTATTAGACCTGAATCTTTGCGAATGCGATAGGCCATTCGCGGACGCAAAGAAGGCCTTGCCAATGAAATAAAAATAGCTGCAAAATCGGGATTTAATCCATAACTTTATATTTTCAAAACTAGAGAGCATTGAGGCAATTTTCAAAGAACAAGTTCTTCCCCAAACCATATATAGGATTCTAAACCTTTTTCTTTCTATTCCACAATGCATTTCAACAATTTCCATTCAAAATCTAGGGTTTTTATGGTAGAAATTAGGAATTTAGTTAGAGTTATGGCTTTTCGATTAATTGGGATTTAGACCTCATTTTGGAGTCGAATTTTAAAACTAATGGCATATTTGGGCTCGTGGGTGAATGGGAAACCGGGTTTTGGTCTGAACCCCGAGTTTTGACCAAGCAAGCCCGGGGTCGATTTTTTATTTTTTGGGAAAAATGATAGAAAAACTATAATTGTGTATGAATTCTTTACCATTTATTGATGTTGTTAAATTAAATTGGACTAGATACAAGTAATTCGGAGGCGAATTCTAAAGGATTAACGACATTACCGTTCATTTTAAGTCCCAGCACTCCGTTCAGTAGTCGGAGGCTATAAACAACTTCAATTCATGTATTATGACTCATACGCATGGTCGGAATTGAATTTTGGGAAGTCCAGAGTTGATCTGAGAAGAGAATTCTTAATTTGGGAACTTAAAGTTGAAAGAATGAACTAGGATTTAAATTTTGAGTAAACGACCTCAAAATCGGGATCTAACGGTTCTAGTAGGTTTGTATGATGATTACGGACTTGGGCGTGTGCCCGGTGCAGGTTTTGGATAACTCAGGAGCGTTTTGGCGCCTATTGTGGAAGCTAGCATTGTAGAAGTAAATCCATAAGTTTGGTTTTGAAGTGCAATTTTGTGTTACCAATGTCCGTTTTGAATTTCGAGACTGGGAGTAGCTCCGTATTGTGAT